>MVAH01000261.1:0-17974 GCA_014825575.1 Phaffia australis
CACCCATCCTCCCCCACCAAACCTCCGCCCCCGTCCGTTTTTTGCACCTTTCCGTCTCCGCGTTGAAGTTTGCATTTCCCTACATCCTCTCTCTCTCTCCCTTCTCTCTCCTCTTCGTCTCGACCAGTCTTAAATCTCATCTCGATCTCTATCCCGTCCTTCATCATCCTCCCTGTTTATCTTGAACCCGCCTTCTAAAAAGACTTGTTCTGAAAATGCACCGAGCCGCTCTCAACATCGCCCGACGAACGCCTGCTTTGGCCAGAGGTTCGTCCTTTGCTTTTTCCCCACCGGGTTTTTTTTTCTCTTTCTTTTTCTTCTCATCTGCTTTCCCCAAAGCAGACGATAGACAGACATGAAATCTGTCGTCTTTCCTTTAGATTCTCATCAGACGCTGACTTCAATCTTTGTGTTCACACTCGGATCGTTCTGTTTCCTCTCAACGTTCTCGTTTTTTTTCTCTCTCTCCTTTGGAAACTCGATCTGGGGTTCGATCAATCGGTTGTTCATTAGGTTTGACCACCTCTGTCCCTCGACAGGTCCTTTCCAAGTACACTTTCCCTGCCATGTCGCCCACCATGACTGAGGGAGGAATCGCCTCCTGGAAGGTCAAGGAGGGAGAGAAGTTCTCTTCTGGAGATGTTATCTTGGAGATTGTGCGTTCTTTCCGATTCAATCTTTGCCTTCATCTCTTTTCTTTTCTTTTTTTTTTCTTTTCCTTTTCTTTCTTCTTCTTTCCTTCTCGTCCTTCTCCTTCCCAGGCTCGAGAAACAGCTCGACAGAGATCAGCTATGAGTTGTGAAAAAGCTACAGACTGTTCGACTCGTGATGTGAAGTCTTTTGGGATAAGGAAACAAGATCAAAGAGATTCCTTCAAAGAGGTCGTAAACAAAAATGGCAGAAACAAGCCGACCGATCAATAGCTTGGTTGTATGCTGTTGGTTAAAGCCCGATCGTACAGCTAAATCCGATCTCTCCTTCATCTTTATTCTGTATGGCTGTAATAGGAGACCGACAAGGCTACCATGGATGTTGAGACCACCGAGGACGGAATCTTGGCCAAGATCATCGTACGTATATCATGGTCTCGTTACCACACACACCTGCCTCTATCTTATTTCTCACCGGCTCTCTTCTCCTTGTGTCATCACACCGTTTGGATGTAGGTCGGAGATGGTGCTAAGAACCTCCCTGTCGGAGCCCTCATCGCTATCGTCGCCGAGGAGGGAGATGATCTGTCTGGAGCTGATGCCCTTGCTGCCGAGGGAGGAGATGCCGCCCCTGAGACCGCCAAGGAGGAGTCTGCCCCCAAGGAGGAGTCCACCACCAAGACCGAGTCCTCCGGAACTACTTCTTCCGGACCCCTCGATACTCCTACCGGTAAGCCCGCTGTCGGTACTCCCGAGACTCCGGCCAAGGCCCCTAAGATTGCTTCCAAGGCTGGAGGACCGAACGACCGGGTGGTCGCCTCGCCCAGCGCTCGACGACTCGCTTTGGAGAAGGGTGTCCCGCTTGGTCAGGTCAAGGGAACTGGACCCGAGGGTCGAATCGTCAAGGAGGACGTCGAAAAGTTCAAGGCTCCCGCTGCTGCTGCCTCTTCCACTTCGACTTCCAAGGGAGCTGCCCCTGCTGAGTACGAGGACATCCCGGCCAGCAACATGCGAAAGACGATCTCCAAGCGATTGTTGGAGAGCCACCAGAACGTGCCCAACTACTTTGTCACCGTTGAGATTAACATGGATCGATTGATGAAGCTCCGAGAGCTCTTCAACGGTGCCGGTAAGGAGGGACAGGTCAAGCTGAGTGTCAACGACTTCATCGTCAAGGCTGCCTCCCTCGCCCTCGCCGATGTTCCCGAGGCCAACTCTGCTTGGTTGGGAGACGTCATCCGACAGTACAAGAAGGCCGACATCTGTATCGCCGTTGCCACTCCCACCGGATTGATTACTCCTATCATCACGGACGTCGGTTCCCGAGGATTGGCCTCAATCTCCTCCGAGACCAAGACCCTTGCTAAGAAGGCCAGGGAAGGCAAGCTCAAGCCCGAGGAGTACCAGGGTGGATCGTTCACGATCTCGAACCTCGGAATGTTCGGTGTCTCTCAGTTCACTGCGATCGTGAACCCTCCTCAGTCGTGTATCCTCGCCATCGGAGCTTCCTCGCCTAAGGTCGTTCCCAACGACGGACCCGAGGGTGGCTACAAGACCATCAACGTGATGAATGTCACTTTGACCGCCGATCACCGAACGGTCGATGGTGCTGTCGGAGCTCAGTTCTTGAAGGCTTTCAAGGGTGTACGTCTCACTCTCTTTTTCCACTTGTCTCTTATCTCGGTTTGTCTTTCGGAAAAGAAGCTGACTCGTTCTCTTCTGCGTTTTCTCTCTCCCCTAACAGTACATGGAGCAGCCCCTTACTTTCATGCTCTAAGCGATCTCCTCGTGACCAAATTTGAAATCTAGCCAACCTCTCTCAAGGCTAATGTTTCCAATCTTTTTCTCTTTCTGATTTGAAGGCTCGGTAGATAAGACGGTTCCTCTCTCTTTATTCTCGTCTAACATTTTCTTCTTTATCCAATCTATCAACTTTACTGCTGTTTTCTTCTTCCCCTCAAACGTTTCACTCGTCTTCTCTCCGATTCCCACTCTTGATATTTTCTTTTTCAAGTCTCTTTCTTTATTTCTTTCTTCATAGGCGCTCTATTCTCTCTATCTTTTTGTTTTGGGATCTTATGTATAAAGATTTCTCTCATGAACCCCCGTCGCTCGTGCCCTTCCTGTGTTTGACCGCGCCTGGTCAGTTCACACTAGATCTACAAATGTGAATCCTTTATCTCTGATTTCTGACACTTTCGTGAGTCTCGACTCTTGATCTACGATTCTGATCATCAGTTGATATCTTGATAGGGCGATAGGTAGTACAAGCTCAAAGTCAAGACGATACATGTGTGTGTGTGGATGATCATGCACCTTCTCTGCCCGAGACGCAAACAAGGAGCACAAGCTTAAGCACGAAACAGAGAGTTTCACCCAACACAACACGACATGAAGCTGTAGAACGACCGTAAGCAAGAAAGTGGAGGACAAGGAAAAGAAAGGGAGAGACCCCATATGAAGACAATCATACACACACGCACGATTTTAAAAAAAGAGAAGAAAGGAGAAGAAAAGAGAAATCCGTTTTTGCCTCATCATCATCATCATCATCGTCGTCTGTTCCCTCATCCGTTCCGTCCAGGGGTAGAGACAAAGGCGGCAAGAAGGAAAGGGAGTCTATACTTTCGTGTTTGGAGGAGGGAGCTTGCCTGCGGATGGTGCAAAGTACCCACTCTATGGAATCCGACCGAAGGGGATCAAGCCGTAAGAAGAGGGAAGAAACAGATCAAGACCGAGACCAAAGTGACACAGAATAGAAAACAGGAGAGAGGGTCACTACGGAAGCTCCACTTTCCGGTCGAACGTTCATCATCCGTATCTGATACCCTCATATCCGCTTGGTTTCTCCCCACCCTCAACTTCGGCTTCAGAAAAAGAGATTGAAGGAGTATAGAGGAACAAGTGAACGGACACAGGATTACTTACCCTCGTGGCGGCGTCAGCAGCAAACCAAAGTGCGATCCTACCGGCCTGCAACATACCGTCGGCTACATACTGCTGATTGTACTCGTTGCCTAGTAACTGTGTCTGAGGTCTGGTCGAGATCGACGTTAACGGTCAGCGACAGGCAGTCAATGTCAGACACCCAGTTTCCCCATAGATTTATAGTTATCAATAGAAGATGAGATGACAGGGTTTAAAGAACAAAGATGTAAGACTCGAGGTCAGACGATCCAAGGACGACATCCGACTTTCGAGAAAAGAAAAAATGGAGAAGATGCACGCACCTCAGTCCAGTCTGAGCTTCAATCCCTGCACTGAAGACACTGACGCCGAACGCAAGCTTGACGGCTTGCCAGACAGTGTGAAGAGGTCTCATCGATTAGGTTTAACTTGGATAGTTCAATTGAGGCGATGGCACTTTTTTCTTTTTGAGGGAGGGAACCGATGTGGTCAGAGAGTCAAGCTTGAGATTGTGCATTCCGTCAATGATCAGCTGAAATGTATGCTGCAACCAGAATCAGAAAAGGACAAACATACCAAAGCCGATAGAGAAACGCTGAGAGACGATGAACGGTGGGAGCAAAGGACAGAAGAAACAACAGGTGTCGTTCGCGAGGAGTTGAAGACGCTCATTGACAATCACACGCGTCATCTGGATAAACGATCCGGATGTTACCCAGATGCTACCTGTCCAACCAGCCTGTATCTGTCTGTCAGGACTCTTTCAGCGTACGGTCGTTTTTGTGCGCGCATGTATTCTTAAAGATTTCTTGTCCCGAGATACATGATGACTAGAGAATATACATAAGGAGAAGGCACTAAGGTAATACAGTGGGCCGATGGGACAGGCTACAAATTTAAGGTTTCTTCCATGAGATTGCTTCAGGCCGACCAAGCATTGAGGGCGTCCTTGCCGAGCTTATCCTCTATCATCTGAGTGCTTAGTCGCCAGAGGTTGTCTTGAATAACAGGGTCAGATCCCTGCTCAGTCTCTTTGCCGGGGGTCTCAGGACTTTGATGCAAACGGGAGAAGGGTCAGAAACAACACCACAAAAAGTAAAGAGAGAAAGGAAGCCAAAAGAGAAAGACGTACTCGCTGAGGTAGTATCCGTTCCAGTTGTTCTTGATGATATCCTCAGAGGTACCAGCATAGATGGCAGAGTATGACCCTTGAATAGGAGACCTGCCACCGAACAGGGTGACAGCCTCAACGATCTTTCCGACCAACCCAGGGTACGCTCGTTGCCAGGCGTCCTGCATGTCGGTGTTGACTGCACCGGGATGGACGGAGAGCACGTAAACGTTGTCCGAGTTCGGCTTGATGACCTTTTCGAGCAGCCCGTGCGTTCCCTGGATCATCGCGAGCTTCGTTCGACCATAGAGTTCGATCGGTCCGAGCTTTTCGTTCTCCTGAATCTCTGCGACCGACTGGAACTTGGCTGATTTTGGAGCGAAACGGTGCATCTCTGAAGACTCAAATACGATTCTCGGCGCGGGCGCGCCAGGAAGCTTGGACGTCTTTCGGATGAGAGGGTAGAGCAAATTGATGGCGTAGAAGTGGCCGAGCCAGTTCACACCAAAGTGCCTGTCGATTCCATCAGCGTCGAGCCCAGGCTGATCAGAGTTGATTCCTGCACTCAAGATAAGCTGTGTACGTATGTGTATGGATGGATGTCAGTGACGAGGCAAGGGAAAGAAAACGAGACGACTAGAAAAAGAAGGTACATACGAGATCGAGCCTGTCTTCCTCTTTGGCAAGTTTCTCAAAGACCTGCTTGGTCTCTTTCAGATCTCCTAGATCACAGTGGACCCATTCGATGATGGCTTCTGGGACTTCAGCCTTGATCTTTGCGATCGCCTCGTCACCTTGTTCCTCCTTTCGGTTGATCATAATCGTCCGAGCTCCTGCCTTTGCGAACGCTCGGGAGACTTCGTATCCGATCCCGAGTGCTCCTCCGGTGACGATTGCGGTTCGACCTTGGAGGTTTGGCGGGACACATTCCTTGGCTAGGAGAAAGGAACATGAAGTCAGGGATCGGTAAGTGAGCTACCTGACGAGTTGATACAAGGTGTAGATATATTTATATCAGACGAGAGACTCACGTCCAATGAGAGGAGCAAGAACAGACTGCATGGTTGTGAGTGTATTGATGAGCTAGTACGACGAGGTGTGAGTGCTGAGTATGAGTATTGAGTATGGGTGTACGATGAATTAAGAGAAAGAAAGAAAATGCTCCACACCAGCCGATTGAGGGCAACCTTCTTAAACGATTCGATCCTCTCCGATCGAACAAAGAGAAGATGGAAAAAGAAGTAAAGGATGATTCATCGACCTCTAAACCCGATGCGCATTCACCCACGGACGACATGATCACGAACGACATGATCACATTAAGAAAGTTCATTCAATCGATCAGTATAGTAATCGTTTCTTTTAGAACGTTCTATCTCTATCTATCTATCTATCTATCTATCTATCTATCTATCTCTATCGATCTCCATCTCCATCTCCATCTCCATCTCCATCTCCTTCTCCCTCTCTGATGACGTTCGACGCACAGCCGATGCAGATGATGTTGTTGATCGGCCAGTGCTTTCTTTCTTATTCTCGGTCTCTCTCACGTGGTCGGTCAGACGCGTAGAGAAATCGCGTTTAACGTCTTGTCACTCAATCGTTTCGTGACACACTGAACACTCACTCACACCTTACGTTCACTCCTTACGTTCACTCCTTCGAATTTCTTGTCATCAGTGGTAAGTGTCTGGTTGTGTTCGTTTGACCTGTGAGATCTATGTGCTGATGGTCTATCTCGTTGTTTCTTCGGAACTCAGCTTAAACCTCAAATGCCTAATCCTGTTCGTGTGTCTCTCAGTTCATCAGTTCATTTCATACTCTGATGACTTCGCAAATGTTTCCGGTGGTACATTCCGGCACTGCCTCTTTCCATAACGAAACCTCATCCTATACATCCTTCTTCACACATACATGCAGGCCACACCGGGAACCGTTCTGACGTTCGCGGCTACCGTCCTGCTCGCCCTGGCATCGTTCTGCACACCGTTGATCAAATCGCTCTACCTGTTCAAGGCGACACTCGATAATGATAACTTTACAGGTACTCTCACCCTTGGTACGCTCGGGTACTGCATAGAACAAACTTCATCCACCAATTGTAGCTCGGCGGGGTTTGGGTATACCTTAGGTAAGAGTTCTCTCTTGATCCGGTTGCCGTTCGGGTTCTCGTTCTGTCTAATCCTCACTCGGTCTGATCTTTATACATCCCATCAGACCTCGACTCCATCCTTGCCATCACTGCGATTGATATTCCATCAAGTCTCAGCAAATGGATCACCTACGTCTTAATCCTGGTAAGCAACTCGATTCTCTTGTACATGTTTCTTCCCGCTCTTCTCTCTGATCAATCATTCGCTCCATCTTTGGTCTTCAGAACTTTGTCGGCAAGTCCCCTTAGTCGTTTTCTACGTGTTTGAGCATATTTCTAATCCGCTCAAAATCTTTTTAAATCGTAGCGTTCTGTCTGGCTGCACTGTCATTCGTATTAGGATTGATCGCACATTGTGGACAATTCGGAATGACTATATTTTCCTCCGTCGTAGCTGTATGTCTTCCTTGCCCGTTCATCGTGTTTCAATCTTAATATGCGACCTGACAGCATATCTCTAT
Source organism: Phaffia australis (assembly GCA_014825575.1). Lineage (NCBI taxonomy): Eukaryota > Fungi > Basidiomycota > Tremellomycetes > Cystofilobasidiales > Mrakiaceae > Phaffia > Phaffia australis. Next base: position 7,282 of record MVAH01000261.1, read on the forward strand.
ATATTCGACGTTTGGTGTAGGGGTTTGGCGCTTTTGTTGGTTCGTGACGGTCGGTTGTCCTTCTCTTTCACATAACCAAATGTTGATTGTGATATGTTTTGTATCAAATCTTATCTACTTAGCTATGATCGCGTTCGCGTTCGACATGGTCCTCTTCTTCCTCGCAAAGAAACGAATCGACTCTTTATCGGGCGCGTCATCTTCCATCGGGTCAGCCACCTGGCTCGTCCTTGCCGGTTGGATCTGCCTGATGTTTTCCGGATGCGCTTTTGGGTTCGGTCGTCGGTGCATCCGAAGTCGAGGTCCTCGAGATCCTGCTGGTGGAGCACGCGGTCGGAAGGTTGACCCTGACGACGCTTACGACTCACAAGCAAGACAGGACGCTTTCCAACAGGAGCAAGATCGAAAGTATAGAATCGCTAATGGGGATATGGTCAGTCAGGCAGGAGGGGCTGGTAACCCGAACCATCTCCCCGGGTTCCAACCATACGAGACCATCCCGCTCACCTCGACCGGAAACAGAGGTCAGGGAGCGGATCAATGGTTGGAGGAAGAGGAACAAGAGGAACAAGATCTTGCTACCGGAGGAAACGCGGCACATCTAGGCTACAGAGACCATGCCGAAGACCCTTACGAGACTAGAGCCATCGGCACCGGCGGTAGAAACATGTACGCTGGGTCGATCTCAGGAAGGAGTGACGCAACGAGTTACGCGATGGGTGGCTACAACGCAGGTAGAGGAGCCGGCGGTAGAGGGTTGGATCAAGGCGCGTCCTACGGTCAGCCTGGTGGGCTGCAGAGAAGAGAGAGCGATGATTTTGCTGCTGGTCAGGCCACACCAGGTGGCTATCCTTCCGTCACCGAAGCCGGTCAGGACCGTTCGTCTCCTTTTCATTATTGTTGCCTCATGTTCATTCTTTATCTCCTATCAACCTGCTGAACGAATTTACTTTTTTATTCCTCTTTCGTCTGTTCAGACTACCAAGCCGAACCATACTCGGATCCTTACGCACAGCCATACCGTCAACCATACAGCTCACCTTCGACGACATCCCCCCCAAACCAATTATTTTCACCAACGACCAGTGCATCTCATTATGATCCATACCTCTCGCCACAGCCACAGCAACAACAGCCAAACCGACAGGCCTCTCCGGCTATGCATGCTCCTGCCCCTCAGAGGCTAGCTGACCCTCAAGGTAATTCCTATGCTGGTTTCCTAGATACTCAACATCACGACCAGTATGTCACCAACGAAGCCAGCGGTAGCGGCAGTATTGAGAGAGGAACAGACGAGGAGGGGATGTCGGGACCGGAGCCGCCGAGGTATGAGCTTACCGCTACACCTGGCTTCTCATCCGACCCTCAGAGTGGGTATAGACAGGAGAAGAGCGCGTTCACAGGGCATCCCTGATTCTTTCGAGTTCCTCTCTTTCTTTTTAACTCTGTCTATGGTCTTTTCATTGGGTCTTGTGCTTTCCTCTCTCTATCGGTCTGTTCTTGTTCTCCATCGCTTCATGTTATTCTTTCGTTAGGGAAGATTCAGATCGATCCAATCGAGTCAAGCGTTGGATGACCTTCTTTTCTTTCCCTTCCCGTTCCAGCTTCCTTCCTTTACTTTCTTGACTCTACTCTTTTTCGCCTTTTCTGTACTCGAATACTGGTTGTTCCAATCTTTTTCTCTTCCTTCTCTCTTCCATGGACAAATAAATCTTGGTCATACAAACTTGGTTCTTGATCTCTTCGCTTGATAGGATTTGACAAAACGAACGATGAAAACGTGTTTTCTAGCGGATATCTCAACCAACCGGTTTGATATGACGTCTATCCCCTGTCGCTCGGGTTTGGCGTCTTCTGAGAGAGATTTTGTTGATGCTTTGACCCGTCGAACACATTGCAACGAGAAAGAACACAGTATGCCTTGTGTGGATTACACTTCTGCGCGGGCTGAAATCCTGACGATGGTAACGATGACGTTTTGCTTTTTTTGCCTGATGGGCGCGGTTGAAATTCGGAATTCGTTCATCCTTCTATATGCTTTCTCTTTATTCACTCAAAGAAAAGAAGAACTTTTAGACTATGGAAAGACACACAAAGAGCGAATGTGGATATGAATGCCGACTTCTGTGTAGTCTTGAACCCTAGAAAATCAATTTGATGACTGACAAGAAGAGTATGTACTCGATCATTTGAAATGATGTACGATTGATGATGTCGACGCCAAGCAGACTCTGAGTGTCTCTCTCCGAAGAAGGGAATTGAGATTGCTAAGTGTGGACGTTCCTCCCGCTTCAGTAGCTAAAGTCCTTTTCTACCGCCAACTCCATACATCTTTCGGTCGACATATCAGCGAGAAGCATAGAATGACCGTACCATCAAATGTGTTGACTGTCGCTTTCTTGGCTTGTGATAAAATACCCGAAGAATCTGAAGCTGCTCATGGGGAGTACGCTGGTGGGTATTCTTGATGATATTGTTGAGCCTATTGAAACATCCTCGTTGACGACTATGCTCTTCCTCGTTTGTTCTTCATATGTTCTCCCAATTAAGACGTCCTTCATAACCTCTTCCAGCCCTTCATTCCCGACCATCTGAAACTGGAGACGCACAACTATGATGTTGTGAAAGCCAGAAAGTATCCAACCGAAGCAGAGCTCGACAAGATTGACGCGATCGTGATTTCTGGTTCGTTCGAGGACGACGCCGACAAGGATACGACTTGGATACTCCGTCTCGCCGGGTTCCTCATTCGTGTAAAAGATGATTATCCGAGGATCAGAATGATCGGCATCTGTTTCGGCTTACAGGTCATTGCTAGAGCTTTCGGACCAAGTTTGATCGAAAAGAACGAGAAAGGATGGGAAGTTGGTAGCACGAAAGTCAACTTGACTGACTTAGGAAAGAAAATCGTTTGGGGTCAACCGGATGATGAAGAGGAGGGAGTCGACCTTCAGGACCATATCGTTCGTCTGTCTCTAATTGATAGTGATACAAGGTGGCCGTAACTCAAGACGCCGGTCTAACTTTCGTCGTTCTCTATACTACACCCACAGATGATGCAACAAATACATTCCGACATCGTTAGAGAAGTGCCAGAAGACTTTGAATTACTCGCGTACTCCAAACTCACGCCCATCCAAGGCATCGTCAATTTCTACAAATCAGAAAAAGTCCCACCGTTCACTCATTCAGAAGCTCATACCTTGCCGGATGAGCCGTGGAGACGAATTCACATAATCGCTTTTCAGGGTTTGTCTCTCCTTGATTGGGCGCACTATCTTTTCGGAATGCACCTTGTTGCTGATGTGTTCTTTTCTCTCGACTTGGAACATTCGAACGGTGTAATTCTCTAGGACACCCGGAATGGTTGGCGCTCTCTTTCTCCTTCTTGCCAAACTGAACGCCTCTGTGTTAACTCTATTTACCGTTGTATACCTTTGTCCTTCTCATCTGCTCTCTTAGGCACGACGAGATCTTGGTCCCTCTGATTGACAACTACGAGAAGGACGGAACGTTCGATAAGAAGTTTGCAGATGACGCAAGGGAAAGGTCCAGGAAGCATCACGATGGGAGACGACTCGGCCAGATTCTTCTTCGGGTTCTTGGGATCGCCTAGTGCGGCTGTTGCAACTCTATAGAGATAACGCGGGGAAAGAAAAAGGAAAGAACATGTATTGAAGATGAATAATCTGTATGATGTAATGTATTTGCGCTACTTGAACCCCGGTCGAAGAGTTTTCGCTTCGGCCGGAAGAAACACGTGGCGAATTTCAAGCGACCTGTCGTTTGATCTTTTCATCTACTTCAACCTATCTCTCTTCAAACATCTTGCAATCCTAGAGGAAAGAACGATGACAGCAAGAATGAAGACAAACGAACGAAACCCTTTAATACCAATAAGCACACCTGACAGCCAGCTATGGTCGATACCTATAAAGGAGCGACCGAAATCCCACGGCTCCTGGTTCTCGGTAAAGACCGTACTTTCTCGCTCTTTGCACACCATTCTGCTCGTCTGTGTTGAACATGTCTCTTTCTCACGTGGGTGCAGTACATCGCCTTCCCAGTCCTGTTCAATATAGGGATCCTGTCCATCAACACGACCCAGCTCTTGTGTATGTGTCTGTTTTCCACTTTGTAGGAATTGTGTCATCATCTGATCCGTGCAGACGTTTCTTTCTGTGTCTTCAAGGCTGGCCGCTGGCTATTCTTCCACCGACGCGACCACTCTATCGCAAGATCCTTCGTCTCACAAAATCGTCTTGGTGTTCTCTCATTCTCTTGATTTCCGTTCTGTTCGGTCCAACGTCGCTTGTGTTGACAGCGGGAGAAGGAATAGACTTGAATGATATTATCGTAAAGCGAGATAAGGCAGATGGCAGGGTGATTGGATTGGATTTACCCAAACGGGCAGTCGTCATTGGAAATCATCAGGTTTGTCTCCAACTCATTTCTTTTTCCTGTGTAGCTATCTCTTCGGTATCTCTCTTATGCTTAGACATATTGGATTTGTTCGAAAATGCAGGCATACACAGATTGGCTGTATATTTGGGTGCTTGGTTACTTTGCTGGTACCGCCGATGGAGTTTATATCTTGCTGAAGAAGAGTCTCAAATGGATCCCTTTTGTAGGCTGGGGTTGCCAGTTTTTTAACTTTCTGTTCCTTGCCCGGTAAGATTCTCCGTGTAAATCCGATCCTATAGTCTCCTACTGCTTCCTGACCAACAACTTATGGATTTAGTCGATGGGCTCAGGACAAAGTTCCGTTGTTCAAGTATCTGAATCAACTTAGTACAGAGTCTGTCAAGAATCATGATCCTATTTGGATGATGGTCTTCCCGGAAGGGACGATCGTAAGCGATGTTGAACGGGCGAACTCGAGCGCATATGCAAAGAAGCAAGATATCGTTCGTTCTACTTCTCATGCTTGTCTTGCCTTCCTCTATAATTTTGCTGATCAGTACGTTTCTCTTGGTTGTCGGGCCAACAAGGATGATACCGTCAATGTTCTGCTCCCCCACTCGTTGGGTCTCCAAACGATCCTCCATCAGTTATCACAAAACCTACCTTCCCTTCCCGTACTCGATATCACTATTGGTTACCCCGGCGTGCCGCCTGCTGGCGCAGCACAAGAGTATCACAACCTGTTCTCGATCTTTCACCGTTCCGTCCCACCGCCTGCGGTCCACATGCATCTCAGGATGTATGATTCTGCTCAAATCTCTCTGGGTGCGCAAGGCGGAGAATCTCCATTGGATAGAGAAGCATTCGGGGCTTGGCTATTGGAACGATGGAGAGAGAAGGATCAGTTGATGGCTGCCTTCTATCGGGACGGAGTCTTTCCTTCTCAAGGATCGGATGAAGGAGGACAAGGAGGAAGAGTGGCAGTCCCCGTTCGATTTAGGTCAAACTGGGAGGCAGGAGATGCGTTCTGTTGGGGTTTCCCCTTGGTTGGTCTTCCTGTCGTGTGGGGTATCTTAGGCTGGGGTGTCTGGAAACTAGTGACCGGTTGAAATATTTATCCTCGTGTTGTATCCGGAGTGTATCTTATATAGAATGACCATGAGGCATAGAGTAAATGTCAAAAAGGGATTGCTGCCAAAACGATGTCGTGAGAGTTTAAATAGGCTTCAGAAAAGAACATCAGTGTTTGTCGGCACGGCCCGATCATCTAACACCTTCGTGTTCTTCCAACCATCACTTGCACTTACGACAACGATAAGTTGTCGAACGTTCACAGGCTTCCCCTATAGTCACTTAGAAAAGGTGCATTCACTAGTGAAACCTCAGACCAGATATAGAAGATATCGATATAACAACACGCGAACGTCATGTCCAACGACGGACCCAGCTCAACAAATAATGAGGTTGTGTTCGATCAATTAACGGAAGATGATTGGGATTCCAATTCGGCGGATGGCCAAGAGCGTAGATATGAGCGTTCACCTGGAGAAGGGTATCCAACACAGGATGGGTTGGTCTCTTCATTCTCTTTCTTGCCACTTTTTCTCGTGTAGGATGAATGCTCACGCACGACCTTACTCCTGGCGTGCTTGGGATGGTGTAAATATTATAGGCCATTGGGTTCTCAATACAAGCTTTCTCGACCGGAAGTCATAAAAGGATTCGCAAAGTGAGTTGTCTTACCTACAGACCTACATATAACAATGCTCAGGAGGAAAGACGTAGTGATCTGACGACTGGTTGAACGGGATGGGATACATAACCTTGGAAATAACTACAGTCGGATAGTTCATTCGGTTCGTTTATAATCATCTTGTAGTTGACATCAACATTCGGCATTCCGGAAGCTCATGCTTGTTCTTTGATCTTGGGAATGATTGTGTATGATTTGAAGAGATCATATATCATCCTATATGTTTGTCATCTTTGCTTCGAGGTCTAAACGATTGAGATGATCAACCGGCTTATGAATCTATCTTACTTTCCTACCGACTCTTCGGATGGACTTAGCTTGGGATGGCTGCCCTATCGATCACCACTGTCGTTCTCTCTCTGCAAAGTGAATGCCCGCCAATCTCGTTTTATATCTTAGAGGTAGTAGTGAATCTGGTGATGATCCTAGAAGTAGGGATTAGACTCGTCGCATTTGGTCGGGTTCGTCTGCCTCTATCGGATAGATCTCTCCAACTAACTTTCTTGGCTGACTCGCTGACCAACCCTCTTCCCACCTCCTGGGGCGCATTTCCGTCGTCCTCAATTCAATGACAGCAATTCTACCAATCAATCTTCAACTTGCTGGATCTAGTGGTCACGTTGTTTTGTATTATCACCCTGCTGGTCGTATTCTGGACACCGTGTAGTAGTCGAGAGGAAGTCTTGGATGATGTGATCCTTGTTGTTCGGAACGTATTCCAGTTCGGACGGTTGGCTGTTTTGATGAGAAGGTGCGCCGGTCTTTCTTCTCTTATTTTCGTCTTCTCTCCCTTATCTATAATTCACCTCTAATCTCATGTCTTCGTCTCTACGACAACAACCATTCCTTCTGATGACATTTAGATCCGGAACGTCTCTTCTCACGAACCCAACACCGATAGACCTTTCCTCGGCCCGTCAAGCAGCTTATGCGCTCGATCTTGATCTCGAAGACGAAGAAGCTGGTCGGCTGATCACTGGGGCAAGAGCTGACTCGGCAGGAGGAGGAGGAGGAGGAGGAGGAGGAGGTGCGGGATATGTACCGGTACAGGCTGAGCCTCCTAGGAGAGGGGTTGGACCGGTGGGCGGTGATAGAGGGAGAGACGGATTGACGGAAGATGAGGAGGATGTGTGGGATCGATTGAGTTAGAAGAGAGAGACGCTTCAAAGAGAAACGAGATACCCATTTGCACATTCTCTCCTCATAATTTTCTTCACTGAATCTAACTCTTAGTTATATATGAGTATTTTGTTCTGGTGTAACTCGACTTCGTCGTACATAGGACAACTGAAGTTGCTTCAAATATGTGGTTATGAGGACACAAAGACACGGGTTCTAGATCTTGATAGGCACGACCCTAAAATTCCATACCCTCCTCGACAGCCTCCTTAACACCTCTCGCAATTCTCTGTCGTTCGCTCCATAGTTGGCGGACAGATTGTACCGAAAACTTCCATTCTCTCTCTTCCGCTTCTCCTGCCACCTCTGCGCTTCCAACGAGGTCATCTAACGTGCTCTCTCCTTTAACGGCTTCGACCTCCACGGCTGTACATATTCGCACGAGCTCGGATCGAACAGAGGATTCATTAGAGTCAGATATGTAAGGTAAGTAGCCGAGGATAGTATCACGCCACGCTTGGAGGTCTGTCGAAGAGGACGGAGAGGTGGGAAGAAGGAGCAGACGGAGAGCGGTGACGAGATTGTGGGACGGATGAGGTGTAGAGGATAGATGCAAGGTATATTGTCTATTTGATTCACCATAGAAACCAAAGGAACCCAAGTTTAAAATAGAAAAAAGAGCAAGAAACCCTCACACAGGGTGAGTAAGATGCGGGAAATGAACCAAAAACAAAAAGGAAGGAAATCTCACCCCCAGTATCTTTCTTCTTCCAAGATTTCCTTCCGTTTGATACCTTCCGACCCCAAACGATCGACGATATCTTGAATCCACCGATCGACGCAGACCTCGTTCCATTCGTTTCCATCTCGACCTTCTTCATCAGGCGGATAACACACAAACCCATATTCTGCCATCAAGAACCCATCCTCATGGGGCCCGTACTGTAGTAATACTTCTCGTTTCGTCTTCGCTTGTCCTTCCAACTTCGGGTCCGACTGATCTTCCGAGGCAGGAAGGACATATATGCTCGCTTTCGAAGCGGGGACAGACGAAGGAAGCGTGCAAGGAACAGGCGTCGAAGAGGAAGAATGGTTGGCCATGTCAAGGATGGGCGCGAGGGTGAGATCGTTTATACCAGAAGAAGGTTCAAGCAAGAGGGGGAATGAAAGACATCTAGTATTGACGTTCAACCAAGCCCAGAGAAGGGAGCTCTGAGATAGAGAGGTCGACAAGTCTGTCGAAGAGTATTCTGGATGAGTTTTCTGTAGAGAACGAATTATAAGCCAAAAAAAAAAACGAAACGAGCCGTGATCAGATAGCAGGTTTAAGAGATGTCAACTGTGTCGAAGAAGAAGGAACGATCGATGGGTTACGCACCAAGACAGTCCTTAGCACCTCCACGTCTTCCCAGAATCTCTTCTCAACATCTTGAACTAATTTCCGCACCTCTTTCGGCAAGCAACGTTCTAGTTCTCTCCACCTCTTCGTTTCTTCGGTATTCTGATCATCCTTTTGGGTTTCCTCAGCAACAAGCCACGTCAAAGGGTGATGCCATCTGAAACTCTGTGGAAGAACCTTCAAGAAGGGTGCCCAAGGGTCTCGTACACTGACAGAGTTCAAAGCCGGTCGATTCGGATTATGCAACGCTAGATGGAGTGTGATCAACTGAGTAGCTGTCAACAAAAACCTCTCATCGGTTTCTTCATCTCCGGTCTCCGCCTTCTTGAGGGAGGTTTTTGATCGACCAGAGCTTGCTTTCCTGGATTTAGTTATAGGCGAAGGCGTAAACTGAGACGGATAATGAGCTCGAAGAGTATGGGCGTTGATGAGTGCCGAGGTAGGTATGGAGAGTACGTTGCTCGGAGGAGCAAACTTGTTGTAAGGAAAGTTTTCTGTCTGGTAGATTCCCCGACCGGCGCCTGAGAAACGGGCGAAAAGAGGAAGGAAGCACAAGGTCGAGTTCAGCCTGATGTTTACTAGAAAGGACGAAAGAAAAACTCACCAGAGCCTTACGCACCAGGGATTTCTTCACAAGACACATAAAGATCTCTCATGCCATGATCTTCAGTGAGCCAGTGGACCAGGTCTTGCCAATCTTGTTCGAGGGTGGACAAGGAGGGAAGAGCATCAGTCATCGTTGTTGGTGGTCATATACGCCGGTGGATGTTGATGTTCAAAAAATAAAAAGTTGTTAGGGTTCAAACTTTTTCATCCACAATCTTATCAGTCAAATTTTTTATCTCTCAATTCTTAATTTTTCCATCAACAGTCAACCATCCACCCAACGAATCTTTAAAAATGGTCGCCCCAAAACTATCCAAGAAGGAGCAGAAAGCCGCGAAACACCATCCAAAAGGATCCAAAGGAAAAGCCAAAGCGGAAGAGCCTGAGGATTTCATTGGTGATGAAGACGACGACGAAGAAGAGACTGTTGAGAACTTGACTGCTCAAATCCAGGCCGTCAAGGCAGAGAAGAGTAAGGAGAACAAGAAGAAGGATGGATCGACAGGGAAGAAGGATCCTAAAGAGAAATCTTCTACCGCAACTGCTGATGAGGATGACGAGAAGAAAGCAGAGTCGAAAAAGAAGATGGCAAAGTCTCGATTCATTCTGTTCGTTGGTGAGTGTTGCTGTTTCCCTCTTTTGTTCTTTCTCTTACCAAAGACGATGATTTCGAGGAGTTTTGGATCTGCTCTTTCAGTTGGACTCACTCTGCTTATACTATTTTCATTCAACAGGTAACCTCCCTCGAGACGCAAAGATAGTTGATGTCGAGGAGTTTTTCGAGGACAAGGTCAAGGAGAAACCTCAAGTTCGACTGTTAACGGAGAAGCCTCAGCCTGGTCAACCGAAAAATTCTGGAAAGAGTCGAGGAATTGCCTTCATCGAGTCAGTCATCTGAATCCGACCTCTTTTCGCATGTTACTATGTAATCCAATCAGGAGGTCATTCTCTTAATCGTGCATCCTGCTGATCGAAAAACTCTCTTGATCAAATAGGTTCAAAGCCGCCCCGCCGCATCAGGCTGCCCTTCTTCTTCATCAGTCTCCGTTCCCACACTCTACCAAACTTCTCAACATCGAACTGACTACCGGCGGTGGTGGAGCTGGAGAGAACCGAAAAGCCAAGATTACTAAGAAAAACGAAGAAATGAGGAAGGAGCTTGGTATGGGAGGCGCTTTGGCATCTGCTATGGAGAACAGCTCTGGAGGCAAACGGTCGAGGGACGATGCAGGCGATGATGGTTCGTATCCTGCGATGGCTGGTAAAGGATGGGCGGATGGAGAGGAACGAAGAAAGAAGGTCAGGAGAGGTGGAGGAGGTGAATCCTCAGACCGAGGTGGAAGGGGTGGAGGCCGAGGCGGTGGGCGAGGCGGTAGGGGCGGAGACAGAGGTGGAAGGGGAGGTAGAGGAGG
>MVAH01000262.1:0-17039 GCA_014825575.1 Phaffia australis
CTTGGATACATGATGAAAGTTCGATAGCTTATAGCTACAAGAGATTGAGAGTCCTTCCCTCTACTCGTTCGCATCTACTTCTTGCCCAGTTGAGGGCCCGTTCCCAAACGGACTGAAATTTCCAGAAGGCTTCCAAACTTGTGTGCCAACAAGAGGTTTGGATGGAGCTGTCCCAAATGCATGTTGAACTGGGCGTTCTCCAGGAGAAGACGCCCCGAGCCTGGTCTCTTGCGAGGAAGTAGAGCCAGCAGACGACGTGGGGAAGAACGTGCCCACAGGTCGAGGTGGCAGGGGAGCCAACGTGGGAAGCGACAAGGAAGGTTGGGGGAGACCGAAAGCAGAATGTCGAGGAGGCAGCCGCTGGACGTTAGGGTCCCAGGCGTTCTCAGCAGACGAGCTCATCGACCGAGAGCCGAGTGGCGGGCTAGTGAGGTTTCCAGTGTTCCCGTTGAGAAGACCGGAGACTACCGCCGGTGGGGAGCCCGTGCCCGGGTTGATCGGAGGAGGAACTGCGTTCCGTTGACCGAGAGAGTTCTTCGAGAACGAGAGCCGGATGCCTCCCTTGACGAGACCTCCTAGGTTGTTCCCGTAGTACTCCTTCAGAGCGGCGGAAGCTGTGTCGACGTCTTCAAACTCTACGAAACACATTGGGCCGTTGCTCTTCTGTCGGAAGCTCATCCTCCTGAAACCGTCACATCGAGAGAAGAGGCTCCGGAGGGATTCCTCCAACTGAGAGACCGTAGAAGCTGTGGAAGACGCTGTGGGAAGGTTACCGACGTAAAGGGTGTTGATCTGGTGATTCAAACAGACACAGAGAAGAGAGAAATAAGAGGTTCAGTTGGTGTAGAACACGTGAGCCAGAAAGCAGCCGATATGTACAGCTATACTTACCGGAGGGTTCATATCGGCAGGATTACTAGTTCTTGGCATGCTCTTTAACCGGTCCCCTCCGTTCTTTCCAAAACTAGACGACGTGCTGCTCCCAGAGTTCGCGCCGTCCCCGCTGCCTGATGACTGTCTGATCGAACTCTGCTGTCTCTCTCTCTCCTCTGTCTCGCTCGACGCGTCTCGGGGATCGCTCGTCCGGTCCGAGACAGAGGATTCGATCGGCTGTTGGCCGGTCGACAGTTGCTGTTGTTTCCCAGATCTCTGTTGGTTCGAACCTGCGGAGGACGGCTGGATTTGTTGAGGCGTCTGTAGGGTCCCAGGGGTTAGAGGAGGAGAAAAGGCAGGGAAATCATCGGATGATCTGCGGTGACTGTCTGACGATGACAGACCCGGCATGTTCGACGACTGATACGACCCTTGAGGAGGCGGAGATAACGGGAAGTGCTGACTGTGTGGGACGGCTGAGAGGAAATCTCGGGAGGATGACTGGTCTTGATACTGATGAGGGGACAGGAACGGAGGAGACAATTGCTGTTGATGGTGAAGCGGGTGAAGAGAACCAGACTGGGGACCCTGGGTCATCGATGGCAGATATTGAACTGAATCTTGGAGCGAGTTGAAGGACGCAAAGTTCGGAGGCTGCTGAAGATGTTGGAGGTGTTGGCCAGACGGTCCTTGCAACGGTTGTTGAGACGAAGAGAACTGTCGCTGCAGATTCGCGTTCGCGTTCGCGTTCGACCCAGGACCAGTCGGCCAGTCTTGGGAACCTCCAGACATCAGAGCTTTGGCCCCCGATCCGTCTTGCCCGTCCGCTCTGCCTCGGCCTATCGATCCGTTGGCCAGGTTGATCCCACCAAGCCCGAGAGAAGGAATGCTGACCGCGGAGCCGGCCAAGCTGGTCACTCCGCCAGTGGAAGAGCCGCCCGGAAGGCCTCCGGTCTCCTCTCCTCCGACACCCCGTCTCGTGTGCAGGTTCTTCTTGGCCATCTCTGCCTTCAGCACGCTAGCTCGTTCCACGTCGACCTTTCTTCCCTGCAGGGCATCCCTGGCTTCCATAGCGGCGTGCTTGGTCTTGAACTTGGCAAACCCGATGATCTGCTTCCGAGCCGACAGATTGTTGGAGTTGAAACCAGGAGCTGAGGCATTGTTGTTACTGCCGTTGGAAGAAGCCAGGCCGAGCGTGCTAGAAGAAGACGGGGGATCTTGGAAGTTGTCTAGAAAGGAGGGATCGAGGTACGGATTGTTCAGATAAAAGTTGGGATCGGTTGAGCTAAGGTTGGACGGGCTTGAGAGCAGCGTGAGAGCGGCTTGAGTGACCGAGGCTGCAGAGGGTGGGTTCGCATTCGACAGGGGCGTGTTACTAGGGTTCGTCGACGCGTGCGGTAGCTTGAGGGTAGCAGCTTCGAAATCTTTACAGAAAGTGAACATGTTTTGAAACTCTCGCTCCTATAGGCAAAAAAACAATGGTTGTCCACAAAGATCAGGATTCCTTTCCTAGACAAGACTGAGAATAGGATCGATAGATATAGAGAACGAAGGGGACGAACCTGCATATCATCCGGAAAGCCGACGACAAAGATGGTGCTGATCTCTTCCTCTGGTTCTCTGCCTGTAGCCTGTGCAGAACCTTGCGGACCTTCTCCCGGGCCTCGACCTGTTCGACCGAGACCCATGTTTGCTCGGCCGTTTTGAGCGAGCTTGGGGTTGATTCCTCCCATGCCGACCGGTAAGGCCATGCTCGGAACGATGCCGGTGGGAAAGCCAGGTTGGATTTGGAGATGTAGTGGTTGGCGTTGACCGGAAGACAACTGAGATTGCTGCTGCTGCTGCTGCTGTGATTGGAAGAAGGGATGTGTTTGGGATTGGTTCGAAAATTGGGTACCAGGAAGAGTAGGAATCTGATACAACGGGTCTGGGGGGAGGGCGTGTTGAGTGGAAGGATGGTAACTGGATGATGGATGACTCGGTTGGTCTGATTCGGCAGAGAATGGTAGTATCGTGGAGGTGGATGATGAGGTGGATGTATCGGATTGGCTCAATCTGGGCTGGAACCCAGCGGAGGAGGGACCGGATGGAAGATGCTGAGAAGGATGGCCACGAGCGAAGGAGTATCCTTCGTTGGAACTGTTGGCAGTGGCGGAAATGTTGGAATTCAGTAAAAAGTCGCCGGAAGGGTTTGACGGGCCACCGGAACCTGACTGAGTGGATAGTTGCCTTCGTCGGTCGTCTTCGAACGATGGATGTATGGAAGGATCGTCTCTTCGGCCTCTGCCCTCGGCCGTGACCTCGCCCAGCCTGGATCTACCGTCCTGGAAAAGATTGCTCGAGCCGGTTGGCCGATGATTGGGAGAATACTGATAGAAGCTGTTGGGCGTTGACGGGAGAGGTAACGGAGAAGACGATTGGCCGATGGAATGTCGTTGGTGGTCTCCTGCCCCTTGCTGCTGTTGCTGTTGGACGTGCCCACCGCCTATACTATCGAGGGACTCGAAAAGGCCTCTACCGATGAACGAGATATCATCATCTCCCGTGTTTTGATGCATCCTTCGCGGTTTTCTTGTCGAACGGACGTGTCGTGTCGGATGGATGGATGGATGGATGGATGGATGGATGGATGGATGGATGGATGTGACTGGGATGTGAGAGAGAGAGAGAGAGAGAGAGGAACCGAAGGATCCAACGGTCAATGGAGAGAGAGAGAGAGAGAGAGAGAGAGAGAGAGAGAGAGAAAGAGAACGGATGGATGGATGGATGGATGGATGGATGGAAATCACGACACGCTTCGGGTACAGAGTCTCTCGAGTTCGCGTCGAGGAAGGCGAAAAAGCGTGTACGAGACCGACGGAACCAAAAGAGTACCGTCCAAAACGGTTGACAACCCCGACAAAAGTACGATGGCAAGTAGAGACCCAAGGCCTACGAAGGAGAGGACGATCTGGGAGAAAGAAAGGAAGCGAAAGGACCAAACAAAAGAAAGAAAAAAGAAAAAAGAAAAGAAAAGAAAAAACGACGGCGAGCTAAGGAAGAAGAGTGAATGGACGTGGTGGGTGAAATGAATAAAAGAGGGAAAAAGGTTGAAACTGGCGCGGCTGTTGATGAATTTATGAGAGAACTTTCCTAAAATGGAAGGTTGAAGTTCTTGCTGATAGGACAGGTATGTTTTTACTGGTATCAGTTTATGGGTCATATATCAATCTACGCTTTGTTTATTTTTTTGTTTTTTTGTTTGTTTGTCTGTATTGCAACCTGGTATGATGGATCAGCCGGAAGAGATGAGGATAGGACAGACGGAGGGACAGACAGAAGGACAGACAGAAGGACAGACAGAAGGACAGACAGAAGGACAGACAGAAGGACAGACAGAAGGACAGACAGAAGGACAGACAGAAGGACAGACAGAGGGAGAGCAAAGAAAAGAGAGAAAGATGGAGAGAACAGACAAACCTTTGATTCTTCATACAAGGCCGAATCTCACACATCCACACTACATGTGGGATCTCGGCCATCTCTTCTACACGTCTACTTGAGAAAGAACTCACGTTTCCAACCTTCCGAAACAATCACACAGACATTCTTTCCCAACACTATCGACAAACCGGTCGCAGTTTCGATGACAGAACCGACCGTGTGGAGTCTTCAACAGACGGATGAGGGAAAGGAAGCCGAACACTTACTAGGCTGAAGAAGGAAGGGGGAAAAAAAAAAAAAAATAGAAGGAAAAAGAAAGACTAAGAAATTCTTCGTAAATAAGACTACGTAGAAAATCACAGATCGTGATCGATAAAGTAACATCATCAGTCATCACTTTGCAAACAAACCTAGAGATGTCATATGGTCATACAGAACGAGGACGTGTTCAAGTGTGTGCGAATCATGGTCCAGCAGAATCTTGAGGAACGGAAAGTATCTGAAGTCGTACGAGAGCGCTTCGAGTTTTGATAAAGATCACATATATCGTTCACACCCAATCCCTCAGACCTGTCTGACCACATCGGTCGTCCGGACGACTCCTTGCTCGTTCCAGAGAAAACCAAGCTCGTTGCTCTTCAAAGCCAGAGAAAAAATCCACCAAGGTACACACAATCTAGCCGAGTATTCTGTCTGTGGAAGGTGTGAAAGGTGTGAAAGGTGTGAAAGGTGTGAAAGCTTGCGCAAGCAAGGCGTAGACAAGACAGAAGTGGTCAGGACCTCTGTTTCGCGCGCTGTCCGTCCACCAGCCCGGAAGGGGCAGGTTCAAACACGACAGAGCCGAGACCAAAGCTCAAGGCTTTCAGATAGAACCCGACAGCGGCTGATGAGACACCAGTTCTTCCTCCAACGACCTCAGAAACGTCTCGGTCTGCTTCTTTTGCCTCTTTTCCGCGATCAGCCTCTGTCGGTCCCCGATCTCCCGTTTCCTTCTCTCGGTAGCCTTTCCACCAAACACGACCTGCCCCGGACCAGAGGATGCTTTGTGGGAAGCATCTTCTTGGCTTGTTTCGACATCCAATCGAGCGGCTTCGGTCTCAAGTCGGGCTGCTGCCAATTCGGCCTGTTGTTGCGCTCGAATGGCAGAATCTTTAGAAAACTGATAGAACGCCGCCGACCGATTACGCACTGACGAATGGATCAAACCCCAAACAGAAAAGTCACAACAACAGAGTAAACATCTGTGAGGACTATCCGAGGGACGTTTCCAGCGATGTCTTGCTTACCATCAGCATTGGCGTCATAATGTTTCTCGCCAGACTCTTCTTCTGCCGCGTCCCAGCGCGCTCTCAAGTCTTCTGCCGAGGGCTCATAAACCGGAAAGTAGTTCTGATCGCCAACTGATTGTCATTCAGAAGAGAAATTCCACAGTGACAGAGTTTATCAGACTATACGAATGAGAGTGAGGATCATAAGGTTGCTTACTGATCAAGTTCGCCGGCCTCTCCTCCTGGGCTGCTCTAGCCAGCCGCTTTTTTTCCATGGCATATATAGGAACCTCACTCCTCCTCACAGATCGCGTCCGCCCAAGATCATCCTCATAGTCGGTCAGAGGGTCGTCCTGATCAGTAGAGGAGAACGTCCGAGTTCAGTTCAGTTCAGTTCAGCTCGAATCAAAGAGAGACAAATGAGCGGTCAGACAGAATACACATACGGCCGTAGGAGCCTCGTCCTCCTCATCTTCAGAACTAGAGGAAGACCGATCATCCTCTTCGAGCTTCTTATCCCACTGCGAATACAAACCCTATCGGTCAGGTTCCCTCTTCGACAAGACCTGTCTCATCATCGCCAAAATATGAAACTAAACATAGACTCACATCGACCAATGCATCTCCAATCTGTTTCGAACTCAGTCCACCCGTCTTCCCTCTCTTTAACCGTTCATAGATCTTTGATTTTCGTTCCAATGCGGCCTGACTATCTTCCAGAGTGGCTCTGTCGACCTGACCTAGTCGAACAGAGCTAGCAGCAAGGGCGTCTTGCCGAGCTTGGCGAGACGCCAAACCTTTCGACGGAGCAGACCATTTGGTGGGTTTCTTTTTGAGCAAACGAAGGGTAGAAAGAGAACCAATTTCGTCAAAACCCCAATCACGGATCACGTCGAATACTCTGATTCCTCTTTTGGTTCTTGAGAATCACGATCGGAAAGATCATGACGCTTCTGACACGAAAGTTTGATCGGATGTATACCATGCTAGTGCATTGAAAACAAGGGTTCTCTTTCTTCTTTTCGGTCGCTTACCTTGCCTTCTCTTTGAACTCCCCGGACGTAGGGTGACCCATCCCCGCTAGATCGGTTCTGTACTTTCTCCTTGCCCTTCTCGAGTTCGGCCTTGAGATCGAATAGTGAGTTCGCATTGACGATGTTGTATTTCGTAGAGGGTTTCTTTCCTGTCGACGACGAAGCGGACATCTCTGTTCAAAAGATGTGTGGTTGATGGATGAGTAGCCGGGTGATGGAATGTTATTTACTTTCATTTTCTTGGTAATTCGTCATATTTCCGTTCATATCAAGTTTCATCATTATATACCGCAACAAAGAACAAGATCATGCCTAAAATACTGTTTACACACACACACACACACAAACTCTCTCTCTCTCTCTCTGATGAATCTTTCTTTCTCTCTCCCACAATCAACAGCTTCCATCGTCCATCCTGACCTTCACCGCACTCGAGCCTTGACGCCGAGGGACAAACAACGGGGAAGCCGATACCGATGACGAAGCCGACGGCAGTGACTGCTGCTGCTGCTGGATCTGTGGGACATGCGACATTCTCGAAGGACCGGGCGAGACCGATGTTTGGTACGACGCGGCCGCCATAGATTCAGCCATCATATTTCCCAACTGAGCGGCTGCGTACGAGTTTTGAAGGTCGTTCAACGAGGGTGGGTAACCCAAAGATGGGATGGAGAAATTACTCGGAAACATGCTTGGATAGTACATCGACGATGTCTGATCCATCGAGAGTCTAGGTTGAGCCCAGTGTTGGTGAGTAGAAGGATTTTGGAGAGAAGGTGTGGTATGAATAGGAGGTGAAGGATAGAAAGGCGCCGGTTGGGTCTGAGAGGGGTAAGCATAAATATATGGCTGGCCGGTCTGTTGGTCATAATAGATTCCACTGTCAAGAAGGTATCCGGGCGGGACGATCAGACTACTCAACATGTTTGACGATGGTTGCTGGTAAGGGGTATTCAATTGAGGATAGGCAGCGGGAGCAATATGAGAAACAGAGGATCGAACAGGCGCTTCAGGGAATGACACGGGCATGGGTCCAGCGATCGAACCGAACCGTGGAGATTCATCAAACGCAGGGGAAGCAGCGTGTTCAGGAGGATGAGAGAGAATCGTCCGCTCCAAAGTAGAGAGTGCCGGAGAAGTTGGCTCGGCTCTACGAGGTGTAGTGAAATCAGTTGCTTTCGCTGCTTCATGTTGTTGCTGCTGCTGCTGTCGCATATACCCAAACTCGACCTCGTTGATCTTTTCAGTGACCTCCTCTTTCACTACTTCGACCACCTGAACGTCCACTGTCCTACTCTTCTTTCTCTCTTTGTCCTTTCCCTTTTCTTTCCCTTTCAGAAGTCTCTCCTTGGGCGGTTCCTCTAACCATACCTCATTCTTTCCCTCGGTTGGCATGCCATGCCTGCTTTCACCTTTTCGGCTTACTTTTGCCTTAGGTGTAGCCTTCTCGGCAGTATGCGTGTCCTCGGCAGTACCGGCTGCTAATCTCTCCTTCTTTCTCTCTAACCGTTCTCTCTTCAACGCGTTCTTGGACTTCATCACAGGAGCCGGTGTATTCACCTCCGAAGGTTCCAAAACAACCTGGGTATCTATTGAAGAGGAACCGACAGGCCTGGATATACTCTGAGCAGATCGGGTATGCGTTGTAGAAAGGGACTGAACGGGCACAGGATTCTTCTCTGTCGCACGTCGCATACGGAGCTCAGCCGCTTGTTGTCTCTTCCCTGCGGTGTAAGAAAGCTGTTGAACGGGCGGAGGCGGCCGATTTTGGGCTGTTCGTGAGAGACAACATATCAGTCGGTCGGTGGTAAACGTTGTTTTAGGGAAGATGCGATACTTACTGGTTTCTGGCGCACGGGTATTTGGTTCGCTTGCAGAGGCAGAGCTACTCTTGTTAGCGACCTTTTTTGACTGAGCCTTGGCAGGAATAGACGGCTTGGCTGATGGTATAGGAACAGACGGCTCAGTGGAGTTAGAGGGTACAGCAGATGTATGTGTACTAGGCGCGGCACCCGAAGAAACAATTCCTTCTGTGTTCTTCTGATGAGAGGCTGCCGCCGCTACTGCTTCACGCTCTTTCCGCTCCCTCATCTTCTGCCTTGAATTTTTCTTCTTCTTTTTTTGGATTGCGTCTGACATGTTGAGATCATTAGGTTGACCAGTGGTGGAAGTGATGGAAGGATTTGTGTTATGGAACGATAGGTCGATGCTAGTAAGAGATACAGACTGGTCATGAGGACTAGCACACTGTCGGTCAGAAAGTGATTGCTGGTCATTCGGAGGTGTAATCGATTTTGGAAGAGACTCTGATGTTTCAGAGACAGAGACAGAATTTGTTTGGGAAGGTGGAGCGACGATCGGTTTTTTGTTGCGCTTCTTTTTTGTGATTTTCGATGCAGGCACATCTGTCGATGACGGTCCGGGAGGGGCCAAGATTGGTATAGCGGAATTGGAAGTAGAACCATTAGACGCATCGGAAGAAGGAGGTGAAGGCAATTGAAGGATTCGAGGTAGTTTAGCCGTAGCCAGGTCGAGGGTCGTCTTCACTGGAGATTCTCTTCCTTTTCCTTTCGAGATCGAAGTTGAACTATTCTGCCTGGATGATGCCAGACCAAGTCTAAGCTCTTTTCTCCCTGCAGGGGCTCCGAACGTTACTTCTACATCATCGTCGTCGTCGTCGTCGTCCGTATCGGTATGAGTATCCCTAGGACGTCCCTGACCACTCAGCGAAGAAGACCTGGAGTCCGGTCGAAGTAAAGGCCGAGGAGCGCGCGATGAAGGTCCTTGCTCCTCATCATTGTCGATCGAACCGTCACGTTTCCGTCGTTCAGACTGACGAACTCTGGACCTGAAAGGTTTCTTCCGAGCATGCTTAGGTTTGGTCTTCAAGCTAGGATCCGTCCTGTCCAAGGGAGAATCAGAGATTGATATCACAGGAAGCGATACCGATTTAGGCTGAGGTGGAGGAGCAGGTGCAGAACCGAAGGTAGTCGTCTGATCGGACGAAATCGCAGGCATCTTTTATTCCTTTCAACAATCCTCAAGGAGAACAAGACGAGTAGAATCACACTTTCGATGGTCAACCAGAATGTATAAGAAAGATTACAGGTGTATGTGGCGTGAGTCTGAGTTTGGTTAGTGTTCTCTTTGTTTTGGTGGAGGTGGAAGGGAAAAAAACGTGGCGAGTGTGATCACGTGATTAAATCAACCCTAAGCCAGATAAACCGTCCAGTTACGAAGAGCCCAAATCCAAAAAGGTCGAAAAAGAAAGGTAGAGTGAGAGTGAAAGTGAGAGACGACTATCACTCTGAGCATACATCTTTTCGCCTAGACATATCCTCTCATACAGCTATGGTCTCTCAAACAGTCAAGGACTTAACCAGTGGAACGGCTGGAGGTGTTGCCCAAGTAAGCTGTTTTTGTCGGCCGATTTTGAACGATCTTGTCTGATCTGATGAATCCTCGGCCTTGTTTCTGTCTTTTTCTATCGAGTAGGTTTTGGTAGGTCTAGACTCACTTTGTTCAGTCTACTGGAGTAGTTGTATTTGTTTAGTTTCAGGTTTTAACTAAGTTGGATGCTCCTTTCGATCTCAGGTCGGCCAACCTTTCGATCTTGTCAAAGTGGTTCGTCCTCTCGATCTAGTTCTTATTAACCTTGGGCGTTTTTATCCAACTAACGCCGGCTGTATGTTCGTTTTTGGTTGAACGTGATCTTATATAGAGAATGCAAACGTCTCCCCCTGGAACGTACAAGTCTGTTCTCGAGTGCGCTACCTTGGTTGTCAAGAACGAGGGGCCTCTAGCCTTTTACAAGGTTCGTCGTCTCAAACGATATACTTAGAAGAAAAAGATGGCAAGAAAGAAGGGAAAAAAAAAAAAAGAGAGAATGAGTCAAATTAACCGACTTCTTGTTGCCCTTCTTCTCTACAAAATTCCACAGGGAACGTTGACACCACTTCTCGGAATTGGTAAGAGCCTCCTGATGTCTAGATATCAATGCATGTGTATTAAAGTCGCCCGAATCTCATCTCCTTCTGGCTGTCAGGTCTCTGCGTCTCAATTCAATTTGCCGCGCTAAATTCCACCAAGAGGTACTTTTCCGAGCAGAACGGACCAGGCAAAGACCTCGGTTACGGTACGAATGCGTTTCAGAAGATCCATTCGACACTCATCACGTACGTACTGAAGAGCTTCTGTTTTTCTTTCATGCGCTCCTTAAGGACAACTCTTCACCGCTGGAGTAGCCGCCGGACTTGCCAACTCTGTCGTCGCCGGTCCAGTTGAGCACATCCGTATCCGTGCGTCCATATTGTCATCATACTTCTCCTTTGCAGTGCACCACTGATAGATTCGGTTCACACAAATGGATGAAACTGCAATATGCTAGGTCTCCAAACCCAACCGAACGTTACGCCTAAGCTGTACCAAGGTCCATGGGACTGTGCGAAGAAGCTCTACGCTCACAACGGACTTCAGGGAATCTTCAAAGGTCAGGTCCCCACATTGGTTAGAGAGGGACTTGGATACGGGTGAGTTATCTCTCTCCGTTTGCTCTCTAGTTTCACCCGAATCCTGAAGAGTTCTCATGGGGGTGAACATATCTTCTTGTATGTACTACTTTCAGAGCCTACTTTTGCGCCTACGAGGCTCTTGTTCAGCGACACCTCAACACCACTGGGCTTAAGCGAGAGGAGATTACATCTGGCTACACAGTCCTCTACGGTGCTGCCGCAGGGTACGCACTTTGGGGATGCATTTATCCTATCGATGGTTCGTTCTTTCTCAATTTTCTTTTCCAGTAAACACAATCATCACCTCTGACGAGTGTACTCTAACTTGTGTCTATCTGCTGTCTAGTCGTCAAATCAAAACTCCAGACCGACTCTTTCACTGCTTCGACTGGACAGAAATACACCTCTTCTCTAGATTGTTTCCGTAAAGTCTGGGCGAAAGAAGGAGTCGCTGGTTTTACTCGGGGGCTCGGGCCTACATTGATCCGAAGTCCGTTCTCTAACGGAGCGACTTTTATCGGGTACGAGTTGATGATGGGTTTCCTCTCGAGAGGAGAGTCTGACGGAGTTGTAAAGAGCGCATAGTTTTTGGGAGAATAAAAGAAGGCGAGATTAACGGGAAAGAAGATAATAGAAAGACTGATTATGGGGGAGAAGTTGTCTCTGAGGTTGTATAAGTCTAGAATCTAAATAGAATGAGGATGCTTTTCTGGTTTCTTCTCTATCTATCCATCGGTTTGTTGGTTGTCTTTTCTCTCCATCATCTTTGATCGGTACGATAGACGAACAAGCACAATACGTATCCACATTCCAGAATAATGATGATAAGGAGTGCACATACACGACCAAGATCCTGCAAACACAAAGTACCTACTTCAGATGGAAAAAATCCCAATGATCTCCGCTCTTGACTCGTCTTTGGCATCAGCCTAGTCGACGTCCATATTACCGACACCTCTTCTTGATCGTTGACTTCCGTCCCTTCTGCCTCCTCGCCCTCGACCCGCCTGTCGGAGACGCGAGTTAGAAGCGGTGTCCATCGTGTCTGAGTACATTTTTCTGTGGCGGAACGAATAGAAGACTTGTTTGTAAGAATTCTTACTTACCCAAGGGGGAAAGAGGAAGAGAAGAACAGATGTAGTAACGTACGAAGAACTTCCGATTCCGTTCATGAGATCGCCTCCTTCTACTAGTTTCTCCAACGACTTCTTCCCTGAACCCGATCCAGACTGACCGCTTACCAGACCGAGTCTTCCAAACAGGCCTCCCGGTGCCGGTGCTCTAGAAGCGACAGGAGCAAGTCTGCTGCTCAAGCTATTCCCTGCGTTCCTGTTGGAAGCTGCCGGTCCAGACGGAGTTGGTTTCGAACGAAGTTGTTGAGAAGACGGGGCGTTGGGAGCAGGGGTTGATGACAATGGTGATAGGAACTGGACAGAGATTGTTCTACCGTCAGCGATTTGACCGTGGAAGGCGCTGATGGCCGCCTCGGCGAAAGCAGGCTTGGCAAACTCTATGAGCACCTAAGAAACAGGAGAAATAGAACAAGGAGGATTGAGATTAAACAAGACGACGCATCAAGTGCGAAAATTCCGCAAAAAGAATGAGAAGAAAGAAAACCGAACGCTCACCGTGACGGACTGATTGGTTTGAGACGATATAGAGGAAGAAACGATGGCACCGAACGTGTTGAATGTCATCTATGAAAGTGGAATGAGAACAAAAGCCTTACCGCCGGTCAGTCTGCTTATTCTGAATGATCAATCGAGAGTAGATAGGACCATTGGACCGCAAGATAGGAAGAGAATAAGTGGAAGGACGCATACCTTTACATCTTCTGCTGTAGTGCCTAGTGCAAGGTTTCCGACCTCCACCGTCTTCCTATTCACCATGCTCGCGCCCTTGATTCCAATCCCTTTTCCTGCAGGTAGCTTGTTCTCTCTTGTGGGTTGACTCGGCTGAGCGTCCCGAGGCCTGGAGGGAGTTTGGTTGTTCTTTACGGCTTCTTCCTTCTTTCCAAACAGATCCAGCCCAGGATTCAACAGATCGTTGTCTCCTCCTCCTCCTCCTCTTCTTCCTCGACCACCATTTCGAGCGGCAATCTTAGCAGCCGCAGGATCATCCTTGTTCAATCTGAAAGCGAGGTTTCCACCCGGAACAAGAGTTCCAAAGAGATCGTGGGACCATTTCTCCGACGTGCTGTGTGTAGGCGGCGCGTAGGGTAACAAGGATCTCTGTCGATCGCGGATGTATGTACGTGTATGATCAAAGCGAGGGGAACGATCTCAGAACGATTGTATGCTTGAGTATGAATATAGATCGGGTTATAAACTAACGCGATAGGGCTGCTGCCGGGATTCGTTGGTCGATCGACGAGGACGAGATTTCTATTGAGAATGATTGAGGTTTTTTTTTTTTTCAAAATCTTGTCAGAAGACGAATATCAGGAGGAAAAAAAAGAGAAGGATACAGGAATATGAAGCAAACGACATGACAGAGAAAACTTGATAGACTAACTGAGAAGCTGTCGACATCCATGATGGATTCCTGAGTGCGATCCTGTTCAGAGTACATGATGCAAAATTATCGGTGGGATGGATAGAGGATAAATGATGGTGATGATTATATGACTGGCCGAAGGAGATGGAGAGAAGAGATCTAGATTATCAATTGGGAAATTTCATAGTTAACGTATTAGGCCGGTTTGTAATCAAATGAGTTCTCCTGCCAGCTGGTTGTTGTTACCTCTTCTCTTTTCATTCCATCCTGTCCTATCCTATTCTATCCCATTCTTAACTTTCTCTTACCTGGGATCAAGATGCAACATCCTCCACCGTCTTTGGAAAGTCCACCGGCTGTGAAGCGAGCAAGAACGGACAATTCTCCATCAGCTTCACCTTCTCCACCTGCTGGAGCTCCTACTTTGGTCTTGGATGGATCTCTTTCTCATAAAGCACCAGGCGAGATCTTTACCCATCAAGGACACCCTTCTATCGCTGGAACTAGGAAAGGTGATGGTACCGGTCTCGAACTCTCTGAATTAGAATCTAAGGTAGGAAACTCGGAAGAAGTTCCGAAAGTGATCACCCAATCTGATGTCGAGGAGGCTTCGAAGGGTGTGTCGATAGATGATACCCAGCTTGCTGATGCTAAGGAGGTACGTTTCCGTTCTCTCCCTTTTCTCGTTCTGTGTTCAAGATTGATCACATATCTTTGAATTATGATCCTAACTGGTCTTTGGTTCTCTCTTGCCTCTCTCTCGTGGTGTATCTAATCCTTGTCTAACGCGCTCGGCACGTTGTTCCGACGTGTTTCCTTCTTTGATCTGAAACCAATCCAATCGGCTACTTCACCCAATTTATACACGGATAAAGGCAACGCGTCAACTCCGACCGGCTGCCCTGGAAGAATTCAAGGACATCATTCGTTTCACCGTCGTCAAGAACGATGGTCTGCCCGCCTCTATGATCCTTCTTACCGGTCTGAAATGCCTGTACGTTTGTGTTCTACTCTGTATCTGTGTCTTTAGCTGATGCTCTGTACGGAAACCCGCTTGTTATCGACTGACGCGTCTTCTATTTCCTTGTTCTCTGGTTACTCTTGACTCTTTGATGGACGATAGATTCCAGAAACAACTACCGATGATGCCCAAGGAGTATATTGCCCGATTGGTGTACGATCTCAACCACCGATCACTCGCTATCGTCAAACGAGGTCTCAAAGTTGTCGGTGGAATCTGCTACCGACCATTCGAGACTAGAGGGTTTGCCGAGATTGTGTTTTGCGCTGTGGCTAGTAGTGAGCAGGTCAAAGTGAGCTTTTCTTTTGTTCCTCACCAGAAGAGGAGGGTGATCTTTTGCCGTCACCAAACCGACTAAAGGAACACTTTTTGACCTCTTAATTCTCTATAGGGCTACGGATCCCATCTGATGAATCATCTGAAAGATCACATGAAGGCTACTTTCCCGTCGATTCATACCTTTCTAACGTACGCAGATAACTATGCTATTGGTTACTTTAAAAAGCAGGTTGGTCCTTTCTTTTTCTTGCTGGCTTCCTCTGCTTGGAGTTTTCTCCGATCTGAAATCTTTTGAACGTGTTCCTCACGACCAAGGGTTTCTCGAAAGAGATCACGCTGGACAAAACAAGATGGATAGGGTACATCAAAGATTATGAAGGAGGAACGATCATGCAGTGCACGATGGTACCCAAAGTCCGATACCTCGAAATTCATGACATGCTAGCCCGACAGAAAGAGGTCTGTGTTCTTTTCTTTCTTTGTTCGCTAGATGAAAGTCCTTTGAACCTCAACGATTTGTTCGTTCTCCACCTATCTCTCCCACCTTTGCAGATGATTCTTCAAAAGATTCGAACGATATCAAAGTCGCATATCGTTCACCCCGGACTCGAGATCTTTCAAACCTCAAACCGACCAACGACGGCCATCATCTCGCCTGGATCGGGCTCGATAAATGGTGCTCAGTCCGCTGCTGACACTGAACCCGGTTCCGCGCCTTTCACAGACTCGAGGAAGGGCGCCTTTGAGGTCGATCAACCAACGACCGTACCTTCATCTGACGACCTTGTTTCTTCCCCGCCACCTCTCCCGACTGAAGAAAGAAAGGTGGGAAATGATGAGAGAAAGGCAGGGGGAGGCGTGAATGAACCGAATGGAGAGGGCAACGACGAAGAAGGATGGATCGTTCAGCCAGCAGATGTGCCTGGATTGAAGGAGAGCGGTTGGACGAGAGAGATGGACGAGATGTATGTGGTTTCCTCTATTTTCGTTTCGTTTCGTTCCTCTTTTCTTGTCTCTTCCTCTCAAGGTTGATGTGATGCCTCCTCGTTCTGAAATGAATTCCTTGGATCGTTTCTTTCGAATGCAACAGGTCGAGAAGACCATTGCGGGGACCACAGCACGCGGTGATGAAGCACGTATTGTCCGATCTCCAGAACCACGCGTCTGCCTGGCCGTTCGCCAAGCCGGTCAACAAGGACGAAGTGGTAGATTACTACAACGTGGTAGAGCATCCGATGGGTTTGTCTTCTCTTTCTTTTTTTTTTCTTACCGATACAAATTCTTTTCGTAGGCTGTTATATTGACGCCACTCGAATGTTTCTCTTGCTGTTGAACGCTCAACAATTTCTAGATCTGTCCACGATGGAACTCAAATTGGACTCAAATCTGTACCCGACATTGAATGATTTCCTGTCGGATGCTGCGCTCATCTTTTCCAACTGCCGGCGGTTCAACCCAGAGACGAGTACGTACGTGAAGAATGCGAACAAACTGGAGAGGTATATGAAAGAGCGAGGTATGTCTCTTCTTCTTTCCCAAGAGGATTCTTTAGGGGCTGTACTGACTACCTGAACGATCTGTGGCCCGTCTGGATAGTTTTGGCATGGACGGGGTGAGCGACAGGCGGATGGGCAAAGAAGCGAGCGTGGTTAGGTCAAGCAGAGAGGAAAGGAGGGAAAGAACGCGAGTGCGAGCAGGTAAGAAGGGTATTGATAGCAAAGACGGCTCTGAGCTGTCTGACTGTGAATCCTTTCCCCTGTTACTCGTTCGGTTCCTTTCTCTGTCTTCGGGTCTCGCCGGGTAGAAGTATGGTGGTCAAACATGAACTCGGAACCTGTCTCTGAGTCAGAGAGCGCGGAGATGAGAAAGACGATGGGGAAGAGTCATTGAGAGATTGATCCGTCTTTCTATCCGTTCTTTCTAGGGTCATCATGATCTCTGCCATCATCATCATCATGAGTGTCAGAAATGTAAGGCATGTCTGACTGGCGGGAGATGAAAGAAGGAGTTAGCCATATAGAATGCGACTATTCTGTCTGGAAAGAGCCATCCATGATGTGTGTGTGTGTGTGTGTGTGTGTGTGTGTGTGTGTGTGTGTGTGTGTGTGTGTGTGTGTGTGTGTGTGTGTGTGTG
>MVAH01000263.1:0-16800 GCA_014825575.1 Phaffia australis
ATCTTCATCACCTCTCCAAATCCTCAACTCTCCTGGTCTCGTTTTCAATCCTTTCGTCCCATCGCCACCATCGATACTTCTGGGTCTTGATAAACCTGAACTCATTCCAGAACCAGGCCTAGGTCCAGATCCATCAGGGAATAAAGTCTCGAGACCGGGAAGTTCGACCGCCAAAGAACTTCTCCGTTCTGAACCACCCGAGGTTGAGGGTCTAGTCAAAAGCTCCGATAATGACGAGGCTGTCGATAATGAAGAATCCCTCTGACTTTGAGCTTGGGTTGCGTTTAATATTGAATCTATTGACGGCCGTTTCGGAGGGCAAGGAACCGAGCCTGAAGAAGGGTAGGTCGACGGAAGGATATTCGGATGTGGACGTCCGGACAAGGACGGAGGAGACCTCTGATCAGATACCAAAGACGCCAGGGAGGAAGCTCGGTTAGAATAAACCGGCTGTGTTGTCTGGGTTGTCGATGCTTGAAAGACAGCGGAGGGCGAACAAGACGAGAATGAGGACAATGAAGAACACGAGGGAAGAGGAGAGATCGAAGATGGAAAATAGGCCGCTTGCGCTCCGTATTCTTGCTCCCTGCTTCCGTCTGACCGTTTCCCTCGGTTTGGTTGGTCGGTATTAAAAGGCCGACGAAACAGAGGGCTCGAGTAAGAAGGAGAAGACATCGGCCGGGGCTGTCCCCGATGGTTGACATTCAGCTGAGACCCTGATGACAGCGTTGCTGTGAGGAGCGCTATTGACGGTAGCGTGGGTCGATCTTGTCTGATCGGCTGACTGAGCGAATACGCCGGCGTAAACGTCGATTCGACATCAGATGGAGGAGCGGGAGCGCTGAACTTGCTGCCTTGATGGTTAGAGGGCGGAAGACCGAGCCGATTATGAATCGATCGCTTAGAGAAGGCCGACGGACTGGGATGAGCGGATGCGTAATGGTTGGACGAGTGAAGGGTATCCTTGGGATGTTGGTTCGAACGGGAAAACGTCTTGGTAGCCAAGAACGGAGAAGCTGAGAGCAGAGGAAGAAGTGAGATTACTATATATGCGTTTGAATACGTGTTCGGATCTCTAGAAGAGTTATAGGAATGCCATTTAGGTAAAGAAGGAAAGCACAAAGACCGTTTTCTTAGTACACCGCGAGTAAGGGTCAAGCGACGATTAATGATAATTTGAGAACGAACCCAAGATCCAAACCTCCGGCTCGACCAAGGTGCATTCTCATGTTGTACCCTTCCCATGAACCATCAGCTCTCTTTATTCGAACATCTTTATCCGGGTATGATGTACCATCCGCCGGGCTCTCCAGCATAGCGTCATCTAATTTTTCGATCATCTCTTCAATCGGCCGACTTGTTCGAACTCTATGTCCGGTTGGATAAGTGAGGGGGTCCCTGGCCTGTTCAATGGCCCAGAGGTCATCCTCTACGAGTAATGAGGAAAGCCAGCGATGGCTCATCGACGAAGCCTCTCGACCTAATAGTGGAAGTGATGAAGCCGAACAACGTAGGATATATAGATCGATGGTAGCTATCAGCGTAATGGTTGTCGCTGTAGTCGGTGCTGTTGGTGGTGGTGGTGGTGGTGGTGGTGGGCTGCTATCGATGGAATGAGAGTACCCATGCGAAACCAAATTGGACGGGGAACTGGACGAGCCAACGTTTGGAAAAGTCAATGGGGCAAGATCTTCTGATTTCTGAAACGAGGACGAAACTGCGTTTGGGGGAGACGTTGATGTCGATCCTCGGATAGACTGAGATCGGACCGATTTAGAGATTCGGTTGCGAACTGGACCTCCTTGGGTTGATGGTGTTCGAGATCTAGAGGCACCGGCTGCTGTGGGGTTTTGACTGGTCTGAAGTTTTGGTCGGCCCCTCTTTTTTTGCTAGGAGAAGAGCAAAAAAGACATATGGCAAGGAACGATTAGAAAGCCGACCTCGAGGCAAAGCAGACCAATGAGATGGAAACCTACAATGACGTCCACACATAGGTCTATCTTACCGAGGGTAACACATCTCTTGCACGGTCGACTATTGTCACAAGCAAGATGGGCCCTATAAAGACAAAGAACCAGGGAACAGAATTTGAGCAACAAAAGGTTCCGAAAGAAGTGAAAACCAATCGGTTTAGTTCTCTCGCGCAAACATTTTGATTCCGTGCGGGGGAGGATGGGATTGTTTAGAAACAAAAAGCGCTCACTTTTTGCATGGCCCACACGCACAGGCTGAGGCCTTTGGATGGTTCAAGGAAGAAGAAAAGAAGACAATGCAGAAAAGAAAAAGCGGGAGGAACGTATGTCAATCGCCGTCCCATAGTTTTCACAACGTGCCATTGCTTTCGTTCGACTAGACAGAGCCAACGTCAAGACTTGGGTCATCGACGACTCTTTCATCCTTTGTTGGAAGAAGAACGAACTTGTACATGCACGTGTCTTCCTCTCTAACATGGAGTTGGAAAGAAAATATCAAAGACGGATCGAGGGAGAACGAAACGCACCCTGCCTACTTTGGTCCTGACTTCTTTAGATGGCTCCCACGGAGTGTGTTGGGCTGTTCCTAGTAGTGGCGGGGACAGATCAGTCCGGGTAAGGCGTGATGTGTTGGAGTCAGCCATACAAAGGCTAACGATCGATGAGATGGAAGGGATGTGTGCGTCTGGAAGGGGGAGAACAGATGGGCGGTGAAAAGATGGTTCGATCCCAAATGGGCGGTGGGTATTCGACGCCAAAAATCGAAAGGACAGTTCGGAGAATTGAAGGAACGACCTGATTGAAGAGAACGAAAAGAAGCCTGACGGCCTGAAATAGATCGAAGAGCCTGGGTGAAGCGAAGAGGGAGAATGTTGGCACCGGAAAAGGCTGGGTATGGAAGTTAGTATTAAGTTATGACCATCAGGTGATATCGATTACTCTTTCTGTGGCTGTTTGGTCTGATGGACACAGGACACGGAGAGGAATAGAAAGTGAGAAGAGAGAAGAATAGGAAGAGAAAAAAAAGAGAGAAAAAGACAGAAGAGAGAAAGGAAAATAAAAATCGATAAATGAAACCCCCAAAGATACCGAACGAGAAAGCTGTATGAAGCCAAAAAGAGAGTAGGAAACAGACGGATTCATACCGGCTGTCACCTTCTCGGGGGGGGTTTCCTTTGGATGCCGTCCGGGTACTCGGGAAGAAACCATGCGCGTGCGCACCGTCAAGAGGTAGAAAGTGGAGGGTCGGATGGGGTCAATCGATTGATCGAGACAAAATAAAGAAAGACCGGCCAACCGGATCTTTAGAGTGATCGACAATTTCACTCGCTATCTCGTAATCCACCGCTGACCTGCCCTGTCTGAAATAGGATCAAGACCGGTAGTTTGATAGGTAAGGCACGGAGTTTATCTTTACTGCCTCTATATGTCCCATCCTTTTGGCTTAGAGGATTTGGAGTGGAGAGGGTCATTCAACCGACAGAACTCTTGTTCGCTGTCCGTCCACGTTGACTGGGCCGAGTCGATTTCAATCTAACCATGGCGCCTCTGGGACTTGGACATAGAAGCTTTCTATTTTTGATTTGCTTATTGTCTGATAGAGTTTTGATACACACGATGGATTTTGTTCTGAATAAAATGGCGCGTCGTGAACCGGGATCTGACTCTCGTGATCTATTGCTACGGATGGTCGTCCGTAGGTGGAAGGATGACGATGGCTCGCGTGAAATGCAAGAAAAAAGCGAAGCCCAGTATTCATTTTTTTCTATATGCCCATCATTTATTTGCCTCCGTGGGGTTTTTCAGCCCGTTCTCTCCCGCTTTTGTTTCTTTTTAGCTAGTTTCGCAGTCGCCTTCTCCTCGCGTGCGTCTAGCACAAGAAAAAAACAACAATAAAGATCCGTTTAATTAGAAGAACGTGTCGGAGAAGTCTTTCACCAAGAGAGCAGGAAAAAGATCGCTTCAAGACAAGACACGAAAAAGAAACTCTGAGTTTCAACAGTCCCCATTGTTCTCTCCACATACTTTGGATAAGTCCAAAATGGGAGATATCTAGACTATCCCATATATACCCGCACGTTGTGTATGATGTCACCTGTGAGTTACGATCGGATAGGTTGCGTTACCATAGAAGCTTTGAGGAGGAAGATTCGAACGGTAGAAGATTCGACATGGAAATTATTTATCATCTATGCCAAGGAACACAAAGCCGGACAATAAGTCTCGTTACACTCCGGATGAAATTGGATGGATGGATCAGAGGGAATTAAAGACGTGGAGAAAACTAAATTCAAAGCAAACAATCTCGTTTTCTCCGTTTTTGTGCCCCGTCACTCTTGTTCTCGCATATTGAATCTATCTCCGAAGTACATCCAAGATTTGAGCATTAAAAGATTGTGTTGAACCAGAATGAATCTTGAAAACAGGACAAGCTTGGACGGGCCATTAAGCTTTGATGATTACTTTGAAGACACTACTGCGGAGGGCCGAATCTACAGAGCAGACTAATTAAAAAATTAAAAAAGAGTGAACCTGGAACAAACCTCACACTTACCCTATCTGTGTCTGTTATAGATCAACTAGAGAGACTAAAAGAGATGTTCTCTTGTTCTGTTCTATTTCCTGTCTTGTTTCCAGTTATTTATTTCTCGTCTTCATTCGAAACCAACTAAACATTGTTGCTTAAAATCTCCTTTTGAAATGTCAGGGCTTCGTACTCTTCCGGTATGGACGGGAGAAGGAAATCATCCGTCAACTGTTTTCTTTGTTCGACATTTATTAAATGCACATTTCGATTCAGTCGTCCTTATGCATGATACAAATCCTCGAAAAACGAGAGACAAAAGACAGGAGAAAATACAGAGACCTGTAAGTAAATCAAAATAGAAAAAATAAAGCAGGACAGGGGTGGCAATTAAGACCGATGGCCTCTACGCCGACTTCTTGGCCTCTGCCTGTTCATCCAGAGTAGGCATCGTCCAAGGCTCTCCCGCCCACTGAGAAGTAGGCACACCGAGCTCCAACAATTTGGCAAACACAGCCGAGAATCTGAGATTTCGAACGTGTCAAGTCAATAAAGACGGATCTCTAAATGAAAATTGAGACTTTATAAAAGAAGAGAGACTACGGACTCTTTAAAGAAAAGCTCCTCATCCTTGGCATAAGCCTCGGCCGTCTTTCTGAAAGACTTGTCCTTGACGATAGCCTATCACAAAAGATGAGTCCAGTAGGCCGTCTTAGTACGTTCGATCTGACAGTATCACAGACGGAGCATGAATCGGCTAACCATATCGGTGGGTAACATCATGAGAGTCTTGGTGCCGTTATCCTCATACTGCTTTGGCCCAGCCCACTTCTTCCAAGACCACTTCTCGTTAAATAAGAGCTTGTAATAATCGTTGCTGAAATGAGGAACGATGTGTTAGAAGACTATGAGCCTGAATGATACTGACATCACAACAAATCAACAGATACATACGTAAAAGTCGTAGGAGAGAAGGTCCAAGGTCCATCAAATCCAGATCGGTTGGTATGGCACCTGCAAGATAAGACGCAGCGTCGTGTTAAGCACTACCATGCAAGACAACAAACGAATGAGAAGATAAGTATCAACCAACCTTCCCAAAGCATGAGCTCCGCTAAGAGCTACAATCTCCTGGTCGTTGAAGCCCATTCTATAGAAGATTTGTCGAAGATGATCGTGGGCAAGAGAAGCGTCGGGCAATCGACCATCAGGAGTAACGTCCGACTCAAACCCATCGATTCGTCCAGGCCTCCAAGGGATCTAAGAGAGTAGTTATCGAGGTCGCCCAAGACAATCAACGATCAGGGGGAATCACACCATCTGCATGAGAGGAAGAAAGAAGAACTCGTCTCACATGAGGTCCAGCCATCTCTTGGATTGCAGCTACTCCTCCCAAAGTCCAGAGATCTCCATACGAAATCCAGTCGAATTCCTTCTTGACAAGCTCCACCCTGTTCCTAGCAAGGTTCAGACCATTGTTCGCGCCGTGCTTGGCTTCAGGCTCAAATCGCATAGTAGCGAAGTTGCTACCTCCCGTGTTAGTCTCTGCATCATACGTTCCAGAAGAGTGCCTACCAACGAGGTTACATATCCGATAAAAGAAGAAGAACGAAGCAACCACGTCAATGAGGACCTCTCGCCTAAAAAGGAAGGCGATCTATACGTCACGAAACGAACCATGCGAGCCGAACAAAGACTGGTCCGTAGCTACCATCGTCATAGTCTTCATCCTCATCAGCATCCAATAGCTCGGCAAGTCGGTTGTAAACTTTGAGATAGTCTTCCTTTCCTCGTCGAAGTCCAACCTTGCCCTCTACAGATGCAGTAGCGGATCGAACGGCGGTATCGATCTTTTTGCCCTGGTCCTTAACAGATACCCCCGGCTGGAAGAAGTAGTAAGCACCACCTAAACAGATTCAAAAGACAGGGCATCCATCATAGTGCGAAAGGATTAGTCGCGGTTTATGACAAGACGACAGGAAGAAAGAAGATAGAGATAAGAGGGCAAGAAATCCGAGGGCTGTGATTGGCCGTAGATGAAGATCAGAGACTGATCAGGACAATTCATCACGATACGTACCGATGAGGACAAGACCCAACCCTCCGAGGAAATAACTGTACAGGTAGTATCCAACCACTCTATCAGTCTCTCATCCACACGATTGTTCTACCGCAGAAAACAACAAACAGAAAAAGAGGAAACACACGGGGTCTTGGAAGCATTGACGGCAGCAGGGGATGGAGGAGGCACCTTAAAATTGCCATCTGTCGCGAACGACCGCCTAGCCACCGCCCTAGAAGGAAGGGCTTTAGGCTGAGCGCGCAGAGCGGAACGGAGCAGGTTGGTTCGAAGAGACATGTTACTGAATGTTTTTGCGGGCACAGAGGGTAAGATGAACTCAGGTTGGATGGATGAGAAAGAGGTTCAGCTTTATAAGGCTCAATACCTTCCCCTCCGGCATGACCGGACGTCATCTGACTGCACTTTTGAAAGTTAGGGTTATTCATGTTCAAGACAAACATGACGACAATAGTTTAGAGGCCCCCACACTATGAAAGTTGTGTCCCCACGGTCGACGATATTTTTTGAACATTTAGTCCTTTGCATTTGTCGTTGCTTCTTTAATATTCGCAACATAACACTCTGTTATGTCTCGAGTACCAATCTTACTAAGTATAAACAGATCTTGTAACAGTCTCACACGTAGAATTTTGACAATGATACCTGAATATGTTATGGAACTCTTTTGTCGCCATCAAGAGACTCTAAGCTTATCCAAGCCCAACACGTATAACATTTAATGTCCTGTATGGTCTACTTTCGCTTCTTGCCATCGGACGTTTCCCCAATGGTACTGTGGGGAAGGAAAAG
Organism: Phaffia australis; assembly: GCA_014825575.1. Classification (NCBI taxonomy): domain Eukaryota; kingdom Fungi; phylum Basidiomycota; class Tremellomycetes; order Cystofilobasidiales; family Mrakiaceae; genus Phaffia; species Phaffia australis. Next base: position 7,370 of record MVAH01000263.1, read on the forward strand.
TGCAGATAGAACATGCAAGTCAGACATGCACAGCGGTGGGATCACTCTCATCTAGACCAACACATACCCTTTGTTTCCAGAGGTAAGAACCATATAGGCCTCTCCTGTTCGCTCCTGCCTCTCGGTGAAATTTCGACTCATACTGGTATCTCCCATAGACATGGCCGCTCGCTTCCGCTCTTCTTTGATCTTGTTGAGCCTCTTGTCAGTCTTCCCCTTACCAGATCCCTTGCCGCTATAAGAATTTGAATATAATTGATAGTATTCTCGCGCGTTAGCGAAGTTTCTTTTCGAGTCAACAAAGATAGAGAGAAATCTCGACGTACTGGAAGCGATGACTAAGTGCTTTCCAGGCCTCCTTAGGTGTCAATTCACGACCAAACTCATCGTGATATACGATTTGAACATCCGGCTTGTAACTCTTGAAGCTCTCAAGCGCATCGGCTGCTTCCCTCTGTTCTCTCATCCTATTTTCATACTCTCTCGTCGCTTGATCTTTGTTCTCACCTCTAGCTCGAATTCTCTCCAATTCACGCTGAGCCAATCTTCGACGACGATCAGCAAGCCAAAGGTCTCGCTCCTTCTGAATACGTTCTCGGTCGGCATCCTCACCGGTCGGTGCGGTCAAATTGCCAGAAGCCTTCAACAAGCTCAAAGCTCCAGCGATCCCTCGACCGATGTGGGCTTCTTGTGCAGTACCAATCTATCGTAATGCAAACCAAGAGACAGGCAATAATCAATCATGCGCACAGAGTTTGTATATTATACGGGAATGTCAAAGGTTGAGCGATATTGTGTGCTTACGTCCAGATCCTGTTCCGGCGCTTCTTCCTTGACCAGCTGATTGTCGATCTTTGCCCTCATCTCGGCCACGCTCATTCCTTGTCGAAGAGCCGCCAGGGCCAACGCTTCATCCTCGTCGTCATCTCCATCACCCTCCATATCAACATCACCCTCACCACCGCCCCCATCAGCAACCATGGTGTTGAGATCCATATCTTCCTCCTCTTCTTTGACTTCGACCTTAGACGTTCGGATGACTTTAATTACTGGTTCTTGTGCCTGGACAGTCCTCACGAATTCAGTTGTATCATCGAAATGAATACTGTCATTTGCGGCCGCGCGAGAATTTTGTTCAATAGCGGCTGCAGCCTCCTCCTCTGCCTTTTGTTCTGCGGCTGTATAGTCATAAAGAGATTTTACGGAAGTCAGCTAGGAATATAGAGGCAAGCAGGAGACCGAATATATAGCAACAATGCCGAGAGAATAGAATTCAAAGGCACAATAACATACCCTGTCGGGCGATATCCTCAGCTGTCAACTTGACGACTTTCTTGTTCTTCTTCCTTCTCTCTCTAGCCAATGCAGCTTGCAGTTCGTCGTCGTCCACAAAGTTTTCTATCGGCGGGTTTGGCGTTGATACGCCAGATGGACCAGAACCAGATCCGTCTACTTCCATCGAGCCTTCTCCGATCGAAGATGCTGTTGACGAGATTGGAGCTCGGGATTCCTCATCAATTTCAATGACTCGAGCAGAGCGCTTCTTCTTTTTCTGTTTAACCGTAGTTCCAACAAGTCCCAGAGGGGTGATCAGTCAGCTTTTGCGATAAGAGTACACGAAGAATTGACAGCATGGGAAAGGCATACCTTAGGCTTCTTGAATCCGATGTCTCCCTCTTGCAGATAATCGGACACCTCGGTGTTCTCTGTTGAGAGAATGATGAACGATTGATGGTCAGAGGATATAGCCGAGAAAGAAGAAATAAGGAGGTGGTTTTGCTGATTGTCTAGACAGCACTCACTTTCATAAGTCAGACCGCCAGTAAGAAGTGTTCGATTCACTCCCGAGTCAAATCCATCCTCCTCATCTTCAATCAATTGCCTTTTCTTAGGTGCCACTGTTCCACCAAGTCTGAAGCCCTATGTGGCACACCATGATGAAAAACACATCGATGTAAGCATGCTGAATGCTAACAGCGCAGAAACAATTCGTAATAGAATAGACCTACAGATTCTCCCTCTCCATCAATGTCTACATCATACTTCGTCAACACCTTCTTCTTCAGTCCTACCGCCGACGTGGAGGGATCGAATTCATCGTCGTCGTAGCCAGTGTAATTTTGGGATTTTTTAAGTTCTGCCTTCTTGCGGTCAAACTCGGCTCGAGCAAGATCAGTGTTCGTGAGCTCATCCTCTTTTGTAATAATTAACACAAAGACGAAATAACACGGCCATGTTAACCAGAGTGCTGAAGAAGAGAAGTAGAAGAAACTAACCCTCTCCATCGAGGATACGCGAGTCCTTGAGCGTGAGGATATGCTCTCCTTCATCAAATTCGTCCACATCATGGCCAACTTTGAGTCCACTCAAATCCCCTATATAGAACAAACAATGTCTTTAGCAAAGATATCGAGCATAAACAACATAACCCGTGTCATGCAGAGTATACATTTCAAGGAATTTGAACGAACTCTCAGAGTATAAGTCTGCCTTCCCTATCTCATCTAATTCCTCCTGATCTCTCGCTCGTTTTTCAGCCAAAGCTCTTTCTGCTGCCAGCTGTTTAGCCTTTTTCTTGGCCTGTTTCGCCCAGGCAGCAGCTGAACCAGTCGACTCTTCTCCAAGAGTAGTGCCTGTAAGTTTTGCTGCAAGCTCTCGTTTGTTCTTGGCTCTGTGGAGACGAGAGTATACAGCCCAAATATCAGAAACGAGACGCGTCTTGTGAAGGCTTAGCATGAACTGTAGTACATACTTGTTGATTCGGTCCTGAAGAGCTCTGTTTGAGAAACAAGAGGTATTTGGCAAACTCAGTATTCATAAAAGCTCGAAACGGATGATGGTTGAATAGATGAAGATAATCTTCACCACCTTTGATCAATAGACCGGTATCATCATCATCATCCTTGGTCTAAAAGGAGATGCCTAAAGAAACTCACTTTGTCTCAGCTGCCTTTGAGTCTTCTTCTCGCCGCTTCTGATAGTTCGCCTCCGCCTCTTGTTCTTTGTCGAGAACAGCCTCACCTTCTTCATTGGTTGCCGGCCCTTCTCCGAGAGGTGCTAAGCCCAAGGAAATTCGAAGCTTGTTTGTCTCCTCTAGAGAGATTTCAGATTCCATATTGATCTCACAGTGTACAAGAAGGTATTCTGCACAGATAAATCGCGATGGATTCACAAGATATCAGAGAAGAATGTGACAAGAGCAGAGCGATATCAGGAGTCGATGGTTGTTGTGTGATGCAAGTTAAGGATTGCCACAAATTGGGAAAAGGTTTGATTATTCACGTGCGCGTTGCCAGAACCTTTTCTAGTCATCATCTTCTTCTAGATATACACCGTCATACATATACCCCAATAGCTTACCATCATCCCACTTGTGTCTCTGTCTCTTCCTGTTGTGCGCTAAGATGAATCCTCCATCGATAAGAACCGAAACTCATCTCCTACCGCCTCTCGATCCATCGTCTCCATCTTTCCTTCTTCATATCACTCATCTCCAGGGTTCTCTTTTACTTTGGGTTGGAGCGGCCAATTCAGATGGCCAGGCCAACACTGTCAACATGGGGAAAGAATGGAGCTGTGGGATGCCCGCCGTAGGAGTAAGGGCTCATTCGGTCTGAATGTAGGACCTATGTCCTCTGATTAGCTAAATACTGACTTTTGCAATGCTACTCTCTCACTACTCGCGTACTATGAGTAGACTCGACCACCAGTTGCTACACCCTTATACAGAACTGGGTCATCCGATATAGCCCTTGGACTGTCTTCAAGAATAGGTTCATCCATCTTTTCATTGGACGAGATTTGACAACTCTCGTTCGAAGCACAACTGCTCACCCTTGTCTTTCTGCCCCTACATTGATCACAGCAAAAAGGCTATCTATACAGATCCTCCTCTCTCTTGATCTTCCCTCTACCCTAACCAATACGCGGACGTCTCTCTACACGAATCAAAACGCCCAATTCATCCTGCTCGATCTGGAAAAGAAGATTATTGGAGTCCTGCTAAGGCTGAAGGAGGAGAGGATTGGAGATAAACCATCGAAGGATGTAAATGTCGAAGTACCAACCAATCAATGCTCATGATGCCATACGTCAGAATATGATTTTACATACAAAACACGATGGCTTCAGATTCACTAGTATTGTTGATAGCGTGGATAAAAAAAGAACATGTACATAGTTTGCCGGACAGAAGGCTCTCGTTGCCTTTTGTCTAACCAAGGAATAAAAGATCTATTTGGAGCACTCTTCCTCCTACAAATGTCTAGCCATATCTAGTCTCTTGTCTGATCGATCTTGTCTGGTCGATAGGTTCTTAAGTTCAACTCTGTGTTCCTCGAATGATGGAACCCAAATAAGCGATATCTATAGGGTGTAGCTTCGGTTATTTCGGATGTTTGCTCTTTGAACGATTACTTGAAGGAGCCTGGTCTTGAGCCACAGAGAATGTTGAAGCGTCTGTGATTTGGGTATCATCTGGGTTGGCTGGATAGTCGGCCTTGCCCTAATCGTAAAGAAGTTGAAATTGGATAAGAAATGATAGTCATGTATGACAAACCATGGGATCGTGAGAACATGATATACTCACTTCTCTCATGAGCTCTCCGAACCTGCCTACAAGAAGCATACAAGACGCTCGGCATTCATGTAAGAAAAAAATGGTTGGAGAAAAAGGACAGAAGCGGACGAACCCCATAAGTCGGCCATGTGCTTGAACCCTCCTCCGACTTGCAACGCCTCTTCTAATCTTCTATTGTATCCATTAGCATTTCCTAATATCTCCTCGAAGTCCTGTTCCAACGGAGTTTAAGGAGGGTTTCCCGCCAGTGTCAATATTATGGATTGCATCTGAGCACAATGTAGAATGGAAGGAAAGGAATGAACAGAGAGGACGAACTTTGGAAATCTCACTAATTAGACGATCTCGTTCTCTTTCAAAAGGGGACCGCCCATCGAAAGAATCCTGGGCAGACAACTGGGAGACCGTTGAAGAGGAGGAGGAAGATTGTGCTACAGATGAGGCATGAGGCGCGAGAACGATAGGGGCTAACGACTTTCGGTTCGGGTTCATAGCGATCAGAGAATAGGGTGGGTGGTATGTTAGGTTTTTATAGAAGTACAAGGGAGCAAATGGAAGTCAATGATTTCGAACGCGTCGCGTCAATCATAGCTTAGACGCGTACTTTTTTGATTGAAGCGATATTATCAAAAAAAATTATTATCTAATCTCTGCTACTTTTTTCACTTTTTTTTTTTCCATTACTCACACTTGACGCTCACTTAACACTCCTTGCCAAACTACATATAACGACTCAGTATGCCGTGGAGGTGGTACAATGCTCAGCTGGCTAAGAGACCTTGTGAGTTTCTTCGCATCAGCTCCATTTATTGTCTGTTATCTTTGTAATGCAGGCAAGACGAGCGAAATTATTCTGACAAGACGTGAATTGATTGTGTGCTCTATCAAACCAGATACGACTAGATCACTAGTCGCGGCTACCATCATGTCTTCTGGAGACGTCCTATCTCAGAGAATCTTTGAGAGAAACGAGAAACATGACGTAAATCTTTGATTTCGATTTTTAATTTCACTGGCCGAATACAAAGACGCCAAGTGTTGCTTACTTGACGACCGTCATATTTCCTACAATTCTAGTTCACCCGTTCAGGAAGGTTCGCAGCATATGGGTTTTTGTTTCATGCACCTGTACTGGCACAGTGGTTCAAAATTGTGGACAAAATAAAATTCAAAAGCAAAACTAGTGCTCTTGGTATGAAGGTAAATCCCTCCACTCAATCAGACTTTCCGCTTCATTGCTTGCGTCAGTGTTGTAGGCTTACTCGTTTGGACCTGTTTGGCGATTTAAAAAAAAGGTTCTGCTGGACCAGACGTACGTCATCTTACTTATGCTTCTGACTGCTCAAATCTTTCGCGCACTGACTCTAGCGAGGTTGAGACAAACAGTCTTTGGGGTCCATGGAGTGTAAGCATGTTTCTCTCTGTGATGAGCTTGATGGAAGGCAAGACCATCCACGAGGCAATAGAGAGAGTGCAAGTTGGATTTTGGCCGATCTACTTAAGTGGTGGAGCGCTTTTGTAAGTTGAGCGTTTTCTTCTCTCTAGATCTCAACTGAGAGATAATATACGTCTCTGAAATATGCTATATGCACTTTCAAAACCATACTGAATACCCCTGTTCTTTGTAGCATTCCGACAGCGTTTCTTACATACTCCATCATCCCCTTGGCACATAGAGGACTTTTCCTTCAAGGTGTCGGATTAGGTACGGCATGACTTCGCTTCGTTTGCTGCTTCCTTTCAAAGAGATACAGAGCCATTTGTTAATCCTGATTTCTCCTTCCATTATATTCGCGTCACAGGATGGAATACCTAGTATGTTTTATCCTCTCTCCTTTATCATGATCTTAGACAGAAGCTAAGTCCAGTCTCGTATCTCTCCCTCTTCACGCAGCCTATCCTACGCCAATCATGCCGCCAGTGATCGAGTTGTTGATATCGAGGCTCAACACCCAGAACCTCACTCCTCAGTACGGCCTCACGAGCACCCTCATCCAACTATCCTCCACCCATCAACATTGGTTGACAGACCATTCTCTTTGTCAGCACCATCAAAACCCTCTCCACCTCTCCAACCACCGATATGAAAGAAAAAATGCTTAGTCGATCATACCTAGAGCTATTGATAGATGTTGATATTCGCCCTAAATTATTTGTCTTGCACTGTGAATCGGAATGGGCGTGGCCAGTTGTATCATGTGGATAATACTCTGATCAAGTCCTAGATTTGTGCAACATCTCCGCTTTCGGTTCAGCCTGAAATTCGAACGTATTCGCTCACATATCTTGACCGGATCTACCTAACCACCTCGAGTACGGAAATGATTAGAGCCGCAAGTTTGAGGTTAACTGCTATGTTGTGGTATTTTTAACACGAATGATATCCGTTATTTTCCTTACGCAGGCACTCACTTTTTCTTACACTAAGCTCTGGTCCCCTCTTTTTTTTAAAATTTTTATATCTGTATCTGATATTAAACGGCTGTATGCCTGGCCATGGAAACTCGCTGTATAGAGGATTACTCTGAAGCTTTTTTTTGGGTTCAGGCGATCCGAGGGGTGTCGAACATGGTTGGTCGGGAACATCGCCTCTGGAGCTAGCGCAGGGGCAGGATCCAGCAAGTCCCCCAATTCTTGAACCCTGCTTTCTCCTTCTTTGGAAACATATATTACAAGTGAACTCACACAGTTTTTCGGTTTCCCTGATGCACACCAGTCGTTCTTGTGTACAGTATGAACTGCACTCTACGTCAGTGTGGATACCTTTCTCTTGCGCCTCGTTATCGGTCTGATAATTTGTTATTTTGGGGGAGCGATTTCAAAGGAGCAAATGTTCTACGAGGCGTAGTCGGTGCTGGCGCTCTCTCCTTGTACGACGTCTTCCAAGCAAAGGTTGAGTCATCTTACTCTTCTCTCATCGGCTCGACAAGAGAAAACGTCCGGCATCATTTTTTTTCTTTCCTTTTCATCCCCGAGGGTGAATTCTTTTCTTCTTGAGGTGATGGTTTCTTCTCGTGAAGTCTACTCTGGAGGGTCTGCCTGAATTGAGAGAAGAAAAAAGAAAGATAGATCACTTGATTTCGACCTTGCCTTTGCTACCATCATCCTCGTCATGCCTTACCTATCCGTTCCCATCAAGGATCCGGATCTTCCACTCCCTTCCGATTTCCAATTTTTTTCATGCTTTCTCTTTCTCTTTTGTTTGTCAAAGTTTATAATTTTTTTGAGGGTTTGTACTATTCTTCCTTGGCCTTGCCTTCTGTTCTTCTGTTCGAGTTCGTGATGGTGATGACTCTTCTTGTCATCCTTTGCACGCCAGTGCCCGCTGCAACAGGGAGGACATATATAGAGCAAGTGGGTATTTGAGTTTATATACTTATACAACGGATAGGAAGAAGAGGAAGAAGAGAAGAAAGAAAGGAGCAGGGTTGGCTGATCGAAGGGTGGAGATTGAGAGATTAAGAGGAAAGAAGATGGAAGATAGAAGATAGCAACAAGGAAGAAAGAAAGAAAGAAAGAAAGAAAGAAAGAAAGAAAGAAAGAAAGAAGAGAGGAATCATAAGGTTTATTGTTCTTGATAGCGAAGAAGAAGGAGAGGAAAACAGGAAAAAAGGGAAAAAGAGAAGAGTTGGCTGGAGCGAGGAAGCTAAGTGTTTCTCTATGATACGATGGAGGAGGGAGGGAGGGAGGGAGGGGAGGAAAGGAGAAACCCTCCGAGACATTCACATTGACTGATTCGTCGCCTTCTTTCCTTCTGATCTCTTCCTCGCTCTCGTCCCTATGTTCGCGGCTACGAGCGCGCCCTGGTCGATGGACCCGAGAGGAAAGCCAGGGAACCCGCCGTGTGCTTTTCCGTCGGCCTGGGCGATGAGATCGAGATGGATCTCTTCAATGTCCCTCAGCTCGCTCTTTCGTGCGCAGTCGGAGCAGTCCGAACATGAGCTCGAACCGGTTGAGCTCGAAGACGGTTCTGTCGGAGGGGACGATGCTAGGCTAGAATGGCACATCGGCTTCTCGGACAGAGGAGGAGATTCGAGGGGGACGAAGGAAAGAGCGGAGAGAGCGGAGGAAAGGGCGTCTGTGAGTTCTTGTGTTTCTAAGGAGCTCGACGGAGTCGTAGCCATCGTTGACGAGCAGGAGGGAGGGATGGAAGAACCGGACGGAGACGACTGATTGAGAACAAAAACAAAAACAAAAACGATTCACAGATGAGCTTGGTCAACAGGCTATCAACAGTTTGTAAGGAAAGGAGGGAGGAGGGAGATGAAAAATGAAAGCTTTGCTCACGGGAACGACTGCTCTTTGTGCCAAAGTTAAAGATGAACACATTTTGTTGGCTTCAAGTGGGTGAGGGGAGAATATGAACGACGAGAACGGTGGATGCAGACGAGTAAAGGCGGATGGATGCAGATGAGTAAAGGTAAATGGATGCAGATGGATATGAGACAAAGCGTCTATTGGACGGAAAGATGGAAGTGTGAGAGATCAAGTGATTCGTGGAAAGGAAGACTAAACGAGGCTTGTCTTTTTTAAAGGATAAGAAACCCCGACGAAAGAAGGAAGAACACTAAATACTTTTGCGAAGGAAGCAAAAGAAAGGGGGGAAGGAGAGAGAAGAAAGAGAATTAATATGAACGATCCATTACGTAGCTCTGACTGTGACTGTTCTTCCAAGTCAATCCGGAAGACGATCGAAACGAAGGCTCGTTCTGCTTAAGAACAGAACAGAGTAAGGAATGGGAGGAGTCAGTCAGCAAGTTAGGAGGAGTTGAAATTAAAACAAACAGACAAACAAACAAAGCCGCGCTTATCAGATTGGAAGATTACCGAATCTTGGGGAACTGTCCGGAAT
>MVAH01000264.1:0-16600 GCA_014825575.1 Phaffia australis
TCAGTACGCAAAGCCTACCTAGTGTATGTTTTGTCGAAAGGCAAATAATCTAATTACAGAAATATGCAATAGAATCGATGTTCTAAACGAAGAACAGATCCCAGTTGAATTCCGCGGCGATATCCAGCCAATCGATAAACAATCTTCCACGATCATTTCGCTCCCAAACAGTGTACACCAACATCCGGCTTCTTGTTACGTTCAGAAACCTGAACTGGTCCAACATGGTGGCGTACAACTTCTCCACTCTTTCTCGATCGCTCGATTTATCCGGCTCATGGCCTGTTGCTGAGGCAGCGAGGCCCGTGACAAACAGTATCCAGTGAGCAGAGCAGTATCCTGGAACATCCCGCCTTGACAGCACTTCCAGCAGGGAAAGTGCCTGACGGACGAGTAATCGGACGGTAAACGATAATGGTGGAGAACAGAGAACGGACGTGTGGAGGAAAAGTAAACATGCGACGCGGAAAGCCTCGTGCAAGTAGTGATGATGTTGAAGATCAGGGTTTCCTGTTGTATTGATGAAAGCGTTAGAGACACGCCTAGAGCAAAGGAGAAGAAGTTGGCATGTCCAGCATTATGGACTTACTGCTGACTAAGAGGCCTGCGTTGTCCTTCTCGAGTCTTAATTCGATCTCCAGTTTATGAGCCTTTTGTACCATATCAAGCAAGCGTTCATCGGTCCAAATCCCGTCCTTGTCTATTTCTCCAAACTGATTTGCCCTCCGCTCATGAATCAACTCTGCAGTCTGATACATTCGCACAAAGACGGGCAGACTCAATCCTGTCAACGTATAGACTGAGTTTGAAGATTTGCATGCAGCTTCGGCGAGTAATGATGATGCCACTATCGGACCATCAAGCAGTATGCGGGCGCTCTGTACGTCACCAGGGCATTTGTACGTCAGTTTGTGGGTTGGATGCGTATACGAGAGTGATTCGAGTTTTCCCGTCCGAGTAGCCAGTGTTCGAACAATTTAAATTCAGACTCACCAAAACGTCATGATAAGCAAGGTTTTCCAGTCTAAACATGACGAAAACAACAGCATGCATCAAATGAATACATCGATGTTCCATCTGTAGATTTAGGACTTTGATACTAACAAATTGAATTTTTTGGTTCCCGACTCTGGACAAGACCGGTATATGGTGCGATATAACGTTCTGAGGTGCCCTACAAACTTGCCGTAACCCCACACATCCCCTCTACAAATCTGAGAGGAGAAGGAGTTCGTTCATTTGATCAACAATCAGTATGAAGCTAATAACAAGAAGTAGCGTATGGCAAACAGAGTAACGTTACCTTGTGCTGCATAATCATCAGTGTCCCCGCCAACAATGTCATTTCTTCTACATCCTTGTCAGGTGAAACCACGCTCTCGGTTCCTTCATTTGTGGGACTGTTCTCTGTCGATAGTGCTTGGAATGACTCGTTCAGAAGATCAATAGCTTGAGCACCATATGATTCGGATACAGATTCGTATTTCACCTGGCCCTGGTTGACTAGATGCCGACCAGTCCAACTCAGAATGGCTAGGTGTAGAGCACTGGTGCTTGGTCGAAAGTCCATTTCGTCCAATGCGAGGGCGGTGAACGCTTCAAATCCCGAAGGCAAGTCTTCTTTGGTACACGAGACGAGAGGTGAAAGAGATTTGCTGTAGTGTTCCAGAAGGTCATCTGCGTATGAGTCGATCGTCAAATTAGCGTCACCAAGTTTCGGTTTTGAGTACACCAGTTGATTTGTCCAGCCAGAATTAAGAGTAAATTCATCGAGTGGTCCAAACTCCATCGACCGCTCGGTTCCAGGGTTGCTGAGTAGCGAAATGGATCCAGACAACTCGGGTTCTTCATTACCGGAAGCTACATTGCTGATATTGGAGTCACTACCTTCCAGGACGTCGAAAAAAGTGTTCAACTCTGCTTGTAGATTCACCTGATCTTCTAGACGATGATCGACGACTGATAACCGCTCTCTTCCATTGTTGGCAATGATAATGCTATTGCTGCTACTGCCGCCATCATGTCGTCCGGATGCCCTCTTGTCAATATATACATCCGCCTCAGGCCACGTACAGACCTGAAGAATGGAGCCCAATAGAAGACACGTTCAATAGTACTAATGGTGAAAGACTCAACACAAATCTTAAAGTTTTGCTTACCTTATTCAATCGTATACAAGCCTGGCACGACGGTCGAGCCATGTCACATCCTTTCTTTCTTGCCCTGCAGGTCAGACATCCATTCCTAGTCCTCGTTATCTTCTTCCTCATCGTCGAAGAGCCTTCATCACTTGACATGTCGCGCAGAACCGGACGACCAGTAGATTCAGAGCTCGTCACAGATGGTATAACACTTTTGGTTAGGCTGGAGCTGAATGATATTGACATCTTTGAGACTTCGACATATCCCAAATGCCGATCAATCGAAGGCTGTAAGGGCGAACATGAAGTCTTACTTGCTAATAAGAAGATGAACAAGTAATATTTTTATTTCTATATTATGTAATGTAGAAAATCATGATCGTCGAAGAAAGTCGAGTCACTGCCACGTTTCTTCGCTACCATCAAACCCTTTATATTGATCAAGTAAGACATAGTCATAGATCATACAGGAAGAAAAGATCGACATGATGCCTCTTCTATCTTCCACTTTACTTTGGTATTCTTGTGTTTCTTTTCGTACCCATATTGAAAAATTATATCTCCTTATTATGATAGATTTCGTTTTCATTCTTCGTCATCATATCTGTACCTGATAGCATATTTCTTCTATCTCTCGTACGAAGGTACGAATTGAATGGAACCGCTGCAAATGATCTTTTGATGGTTATCTTCGACCATCTGGTAGCTGGTAGAAGAGGGATCTTTCATGTCTAGCTCTTGCATTCAGCGATGATAGAAAGTTGCAATCTGACTGAGAAGAGATGAGCAATCTTCTGGCACTATTTCAGTGAAATGTCCATAGCGATATGATAGATACATTGTGTAGTGCGGGGAGCAAGATTGAGAGCAAGTCCCAGACGCGCCGAGACGCAACAAGATACTATCGATCATTTATAGTCGGGGCGGTCTGCGCGCCGGCGGACTTCGTTGTCATGACATGCCATCTTCTTCCTGTTCCTTCATCCCTACTCTTTCTGTTAGATTATCTCTCCGACCTGTTCCGAGATCCTCACATGAGTTGTTGTTCTGTTCACAAATATTCTCAAAGTTTTATCATATGAATATAATATCTGAGACCATGGCCGAGGCCGAGGCTGAGTGTGAATCTAAGCTTGGACGTAGCTCAGTTTGGAGGTCACGTGTAAGACGGGGATGCAACCGGAGATGAACCATCTGAGACGTTCAAGGAGGAAAGAAGTGAAAATAAGAAAGACAGAGAGTGTGAGATCGAGAAGTGACGCGGACGGTAAAAGTAAGCTTTAGTTCATACCATTGGCTCTCGACCTTCTTCGCCGCCCGATGTCGGAGACGTCTCCGCTGGGATGCGCATATCAACTACGAGTGAGCGAACCACGAGGTGGCTGTCCATTTGTCGAAAGGCCGTCCACGTACCTTTCTGGCGCTCAGTGACGGCGCGTTCTCATCGACTTCTCGTGGACATGCGGCTGACTCTGTGAAAATATTTTTTTGCCAAACTGAAAGCCTTACCGTTGCTGCATGTTCGTAAAGTAAAGGAGTTTCGAACGTCAAGGATATCGTTCAAGAACCATGGCGAGCTCTCAAGAAGGAGCAAGGTGTGGGCAATGAGAGAGTGTCGAAGCATCTGTCGAGTGAGTCGGATGTGTTACACGCCTCAGGATGGTGTCAGTCACTCATTGTTTCAAGTGCTTGCTCTCGAACACGGTGGAATGAAGATGGTAACGCATCGCGCAACATGCTGCACTTAGCGCTTCACCAGAAGAACGATGGGAAACAATGCTTCTTGCGACAATATAGATGTCATGAATAAGAGCATTTTAGTGGATAAGGAATACATTGCAACTGCTACCAGCCACCGATGGTACCTATATGGTAAGCTGTTAGGTATATAAAAGCAGCAACGATAAAGGGGAGAGGATATAACATAGGTACAGAGAAAAAGATGAGAATAAGACCCGAAAGAGCAAGAATCAAATTGTAATTATCGTAATAAAAAACTTTCCACACTAAGCATCAACAGCCCCTCCTCCGGCTTTCTCATTTCCGTGTGGTTTAGAAGACAAGCTTGATTCACTGTGATCTTCTGGTTTGATGACGGTTGGTTGCTTGTGGTCGGTGTCAGCGTCAGAAGTAATGACCACCCGTCCATCATGGTGAACGAGTCGAGCCTCAGGGTCCAATCCCACGCTGTTACAAAGGATCGATGGTGGGAGTAAGTACGATCAGCAAGACTGACCACGTGACCGAACGAATTAGAAGATCTAGTAGTGTGCAACTCACTAGTCATATGAGAACTCTCCAAGCTCAGCATCATCTACTCCAACGATCTCACTCTCCTCGGAACATCTCAATCGGAGTCCAGGAATATAGTGCATAATCCAGAGGATCTAGAGGGCGGAAAGGACAGCGCAAGTCAAAAAGATCAATGCAATGAAGATCAGCTTAGTCGACTAATTGGGTTGGATGAGTTTATAGATATACTTACAATGGTGGTCATGACAAACGAGTATGAGAAACACGCAACAGAGTCTGCCAATTGGTAACCGAGTTGCACTTTTTTTTTTTTGTAGAGAAACAAGAGGCGTGTAATGAGTATGTGATTAACAGGTGAGATATTCACTCGAAGGAACTAACCGTAGTGGTGATCGATCCATCCACCAGGAATCGCAGTGAATCCATCGAGAGAGGCAATGGAGGCCTGAGCGAAGAGGGCTTTAGATAGCGAGAAGACAGAAGGGAACGAATGTCAGCCGCGATTGAGTAGTACAGGAGTATGAACATCATGAGGCCTACCAGTCATCAAGTTTCCGGCGATTCCTCCCAGTCCGTGCCCAGCAAAGACATCGAGGGCCTCGTCAACACCGACTAAGAACTGTTGATAAGACCAGAAGTACTCAGCGAATATGATACAATCTTACATAGATAGAAACAACATAACAAGAAACTAACCTTGATTCGGGTAGCATAGTTGCACACCGCTCCACCAACGACACCAAAGACCAAGGCGGCGGGAGCGCCGACGAAACCGGAAGCAGGAGTAATGGCGACAAGACCAGAGACAGCTCCAGAGCAGAAACCGACGGCCGACCACTTCTTCTCGAGGCGGTAGTCAAGAATCATCCAGGTAAGACCTCCAACGGATGCAGCCAGGTTCTATTGTCGAGAGAACAAAGGAACTCAGCCTCGAAACCAAATATACTCAGACTCTTTAGGCAGGATCACTTACAGTCACGATGCAAGCCGACACAGCTCGGAGGTTGGCCGAAAGAGCGGATCCTCTGAAAACAAAACCAGAATGATGAACGTCATATTGGTGGGACGAGGACAGAGACATGAAAGTATACGAACCCGTTGAAACCGAACCATCCGAACCAAAGGAGGGCTGTACCCAGGATGACATAGGACGTGTTGTGGGGCTTGTAGGCGAGTCTGAGATGGGAATGGATATATAACCACACAAAGTAAGCACGAGCAATGCGACCGATTCAAATCGATAAACGCAGAACGTACCTCTCGGTTCCGTAACCTCTTCGTTTGCCCAAATACAAGGCGATGGCGAGAGCGGCCGTTCCAGAAGAAATATGAACCTATCCGGTTATCAAGTCAAGGGAGAGGAAGGCAGAAAAGATCGAATGAGTGTCTGAATAAGCGAACGGAGCGCAGAAATTGAAGTAGCAGATGACAAACCGGGCTTCCACCAGCGAAATCAAGTCCTCCCATCTTAAAGATCCAACCATTGGAGTTCCAAGTCCAGCAGGCAATAGGGTCATAGACAAGCGTGCTCCAGATGAAAATGAAAACCAACACAGGTCCCATTCGGCATCGTTCCTATTATGGATTAACCAGTTCGGTAAGTTTTAGACTCCTGAAGATGAGAAGATTTCCTAGCTCAAGGAACACTTACGGCAAATCCTCCCACGGCGATGAGAGGTGTCAAGGCGGCGAACATGCACTGGTCTGATGGGATCGTTAAATGAAGATTAAGGGGAATTCAAAACATATTCTTCCATCGGCGACGGTCTGTAAGAATGAGAACGGGAGACATACAGATAGCAAAGAGAGAGCTTGGGATTCGAGTGGATCCGATTGAAGGTTGATCAAGGACATTGCGCATAGCAAAGTATCGCAGATCGCCGATGAAAGCTGAACCAGTTTCAGAGAAGGCAAGGGAGAATCCCCAGAAGCTGTTTTTGGCATTACACGTATGATTAGTAAAGGAGAAAACAAGGTAGGATCGGTAATTTTAATAGATAAGGAAGTTTCCGGGGAGCTCCGCGCAGCATGAGCCAAGCGAGTCAAATTACTCACAACCACTGGAATGAGACCACCGATAGTCCGGCCATTCCAAGGAAAAGGAAGGACAGAGCATTCTTCCGGCGAACGAGACCGGAGTAGAAGAATGCTAGACCGGGAATCTATGGAGAATGAAAACAAAAACATCGTCGAAAGAGTTAAGCGATCGATCGGTTTTCTTCACAAAAAAAAAACCACTCCAAAACAGAAAGAGAAGCGCGCACCATCAGCCAGACAAGAGCTGTACTGGTAAGAATCCAGGAAATATCTCCTAGGTTATAGACAGCGTTGTCATAGCCAAGTGCAATGATGTCTGAAGAGACAAGGAGTCCACACGGATTCTATCAGAGACGGCCGAGAGGGAAAGAGAAGAAATAGAAAAATGAGACACACTTTCGTCAGTGGTGTAGTTGATGGCCACGGTCGCCATGTTGCCGATGTATGCGGGTAGAAGTCGTGCGGTCGAGGGATGAGTTGAGCCGTTCAGAAGGCCAAAGACGCTTGATCTACTTTGTCTTCGATGAGAGAGAAAGGCAGAGGACTAAGTGAACGTTGAAAACAAATAAGAAAAAGGAGAAAAGGAAAAAAAGGAGAATAAAGGACGTTCTTTAAAGATGAACCAACATATTCATAGAACGGACGATGTACAAGATAAGGAAATCATGCTTTTTCCGCCTGGAATGAAGTTTGAATCCTTATCGCTCAGATTTCGTCATTGTCCGCGGCATCTATCAAGAAGAAGTTCAGCCAGAGCTTTTTCCAAACTGACTGTCGGAGTTTCTATCTCTATCCCTATCTCTCGCCACCGGTGATGTGCACGTGTGACTGATCTAGTTTGTGAGAGGATTTCTCTTCCTCTCTTCCTTCTGCATGGCGATTGTGTCCGTGGTTAGTAAGACGAGCAAGAAGATACATGAATGAACTTGAAAATGAAAATGAAAATGAAAATATATAGAGATGATTATGCTCGGAGTCTAGGATTTCTGGTCTCGGCTGACTTTGTTAGACTCATGGATCTCCTTCTTTTTGTCATGATATGCGGATAAATCTTGAAAGCCATCATTCACGTTCACTCTTCCTTTCTCCTCTTTCTCGCTTTATGGCCTCCGTCGGTTTTATCCAAAAAGATAAGAGCTGAAACAGAACGAAGAGTATCAACGGGGAAAGCGGGAAATGTAAGAAGGTAGTCTATCCTTTTTATTTCAAATACATTTTTTTCCTCTTTCGGAGGGCCGACTGCGCATCCTGCAATATATCTCTATCTATCTATCTCCTTCAGCCTTGTCTAGGGTAGTGACGACAGTTTGTTGGGTAACATCAAACACACCATCTTACCTTCGGTCTTTCTATTCATCCTCCTTTCTCTATCTCCTTCTTCTTCTTCTTCTTCTTCTTTCTCTTTCTCTCTCTTTGATCATACTTCTCTATCTTTCTGTTTGGTCAGAGTAAAAGGACCGAGAGTCACGCAAAGAAACACCTACACTTACAAACCTACACCCACTTACTCGCACACACACACGCACACACACACATGGGCTTTGACGAACACTCCAGATCTAGGTCTAGAGGAAGATCGGACCACATGATCTCCACCGGAAGAGGAGGGGCCGGCAATATGAGATCAAGCAGTCAATCCAAAGATCGTTCCGTTCGTCATAATCTCGTGTCTCTCCCCATCACACACATATACTCTGTCCTCATCGTTACTGACCAGACCTTCTCTCAATCGGATAGGGAGCCGGAGATGACGTGTTAATCTATCAATCCGAGAGAGGACGATCGCCCCACCTGCCAAGCGTTGAACGAGTTCAGCATTCTGGTCGAGGTTCGTCAAATCTAGCATAGAGCTCCATCCCTCTTTCAAATTCGAGCTTATAGATCTTATTCTGTCCCTTCTTCCAACCTGCCCTCTTTTCCCTTACGTCCTTCTCGACTCAAAGGAGGAGGTAAGTTCTTGCCGTTCTCGCAAATAGCCCAGTTTTACTTGGAAAGCAGTCGACCGACTTGACTCATCCGTCCTCCTTCTACTCTGATAGCGGGTAACATCAGATCTCCATCCAGAGATCCCAAGGAGCATGAGAGAGAGCTTTCTGAACAGGCCTACGAAACCCAGGTGATCGAAGCCAGACGGAGGGAGGAAGCAGGCCGGATTCACTCGGCCGGCCGGGGAGGCGCAGGCAACATGCGATCCAGATCCCAGTCCCGAGACGCCGCATCCAGATCGCCTCTCCCAGACCATCAGCATGGCCATCCTGACCCGCACAAAGCGACTCAATCTGGAGGTAGAGGCGGCTACGGAAACCAGTATTACCATCGGGATGCCGATGTAGAAGGTCTTAAGAAGCTAGACGAGGAGGACGAAAGGGCAAGGGCGAGCTGGGAGGAAAGCCATCCCGACCAAGCTTGGAGTTCTGGCAAAGGTTCGTTTCTCTTTCTTTTTCTTCTTATTCGCAGGTTCTCCTTCCCACTCGGCGAAAGACTGACGAATGCGTCGTTGAAAATGTAAATGGCATCGACTTTCTCTCACAGGAGGTGCTGGAAACATTCAAAGAACCCGCACGAACGATACTGCCACTACAACTCCTGAAGAATTCGATGAGGCGAGAGCCATCATCAATGATGGAAGGCCCGGTCACATGTCTGGTCGGTAGAATGCTTGCGCTTGCATCAATTCCCGTTAGAGGTCTACGAATACACGTGCTCAACTCGTCTTTTTTTTTTCTTTATCAAACCTTCGGATACAAACAGGAAGAGGAGGGGCTGGAAACTTTGTTGCAGAGAGTAGGGGTCGGTCCCAAGGGACAACCAATGGGTCCAATCCTGTGGATGCGGTTAAGAGGATATTCAGGTGAGCTTTCTTAGAATATTCCTTTCCTCCTGTCAACTGTCTGACGTGGCGAACACAAACATCCGATTGATCTCTAAAACCAACGCTTTGCTTTCCAACCAGGTCGTTGAGTAGATCTGGCCGAGATTGAAACTGCTGTGACTAGACTACTTTCCTCGGATGTCGGATATCGTTCACTCTCCTCTAATTCTGATCTCAACTTTAATCTTGAACGTATAGCGAGACTTGCCCTTCTAATTCTCTCCTTCCTCTCTCATGGATTTGTTTCTATCGTCCTTACCCAGCTGTATTCTCTCATACCACTCGATACAAGGCGTATTCTCCTCCAGTGTCCAGGTTGTGTTATGATAATCATCTTGTCTTCCCCATGCGTTCAACTTTTCTACACTCTATCCATCTTTGTTTTATCTTTTCTTCATGTCTTCTTTTCTGGCCTTTCCTTTCTCGCGTTCCGCCTTCTGCCTAATCCTAAATTTAGTCGGTCAACAGCTGTCGACTTTGGAGGGAGGGCCGACAGAGAATGAGAATCAGAGAAGGTTGGAACACTTGACGTGAAAAAAGTCGTAGTCAAGACATTCGATCTGAGGCTTATGAAGGCAAGGTCTGGTATACATATGCCTTCAAAAAATCAGGCGGATAGACGGGCAGAGTATGGACGCCTTGTCTAATGCTAGGATCAAGTATAAAGAAACAGACGGATAGAACTGGAAAGACCGGCTGGCAAACGATCTCCGAAGGAAAGAATGAGACTCGCTACACAGCCATCACTAGTTCTTATCAGAGTCTGACCATCATTCATATGTACATCTCTTGCAGGAACTATAAGAAGACAATCAAAGAAGAGCAAATCCGTTGAGCGCCAACCATCCCTTATATATATCAGATCAGGCCGGACCAAAATTAAATATGGAGACAGTGCTTTTGAAAGCATCTGACTGACCCATTTGTCTTTGAAAACCTTAAGCCACTTTTCGTCGCTCGCCACTCTTTCCAGTAGAAGTGCCCTCTTGTCAGAATCGACCCAATCGAGTACCCTTTGGGAGAGCGTGGATTGTTTCATAAACGGGGGGATAAACCTCTCGTGGGGCTGGATAGCCCTTCGTAGACTGCTGATGAACGCTTCATCGTTGTATCTCTCAACGTTGTATACCTGAGTTGTAAGCCATGTAGCATACAGAGGGAGTCAAGTCAGCGCTCAACTAGTTCTCAAGCTGATGAATAAATTCGTAAATAAAGCTGGTTGACGCACATGGGGTTCGCCTAAAGCAGCGGCGGAGAAATGTTGGGAGTCTACAACATGAGAGTGTCCTTGAGCATCTACTGAGATCTCGGCCGGATTTATGAACGGAGTTCCGAAGCACAGGCCGTACCAAGGCGTAGGGCTCACCAAGGGGTCACTGTAGTATTGAAAGAGCGAGCGACTAGATGATCAGCAATTGTATGTTATGTTCTCGAGAACGACTCTGCAAAGAGAGGGGTTGGGAACAAACTGGAGACCGACGACGGCCAGGCTGTTTTGAAGCTGCTCTTCAAACTCTTCCTTGCTAAGATGGTGAGGATCAGGAGCGAGCAGTAGGTTTCTTAACCCTGGTATGGTACTGGCTTCCTCTCCGTTCCAAGAATCAAACGCGCCGATAAATTCGATCCCAAGCTCGGCAGAGGCTTTCTGGAAAATATCCCGAGAATATGGGAAGTGAGATGAGGACAGATAGGTCGTATGTTTTCCGAGCACCCAGACCTGTCGGAGGCGCTTGTGGTGAGGAACGATCTAGATATGATGTGATTGAATATAAGTGCTCATTAGGTTGTTTGATATCAATTCTGTTTAAGGTCTTCTCTCTACACTCACAGGGGAAGCCGTGCATTCTTCTATACATCCATAAGCAAAGTAGAGATTAGTATTTAAGCTTCATCTCGTAAGACGAGGAACAAGACACAAGGTCCAGACACTCTCTATGAACATACCTTCTATAGAGTAACCAATATAAGTCTCTGAATCGGCTTTGTCGTACTTTTCTGGTGTGATGGTCCCTATGTAAGTAGGCAAAATAAGGCAGAGGCAAGAACGCTCCTTTAAGGGTTAAATAGAAAAGCATTGGCCCGGGTATCTGTGAAAATTGATGGAATGTGACCGACACTTTGCTCCGAACGGATTCCCCGCACCGTGACCAAAGAACTGAGCAGAGTACAGGACTGTGAAGGCCTTAAGGACGTGAAGAAACCCTCATATTGATGAATGCATAAAAGACGAGACGAATGACTAACGCTCGATCGGTAGACCTAGGATGTTTCTTCCTTCTAGAACACATTCCCAGTTATTCCAGCAAGCCTCGACATCACCCTGTGAGAGAAGGATTGCCTTGGTCTGGTTGGGAAACATCGAGTATATTGACTCTGGAACCATGAGAAGAATTGTAATTAGTGGGCTCGTAAAGAAGCAGTGAGACGGGACATGCGCTTGAACGAGAAAAGAAGAGTTTACTACGCACGAACATAGGATAGGTCCTTAGCATACGCGTAAGATATACCCAGCAGATCAAAGGTCCTTAATCTACGTATGACATGTTGAGAAGAAAGAAAGGAAGTTAGCAGATGGTAGTACTCTATATGGTAGAGATAGATATAGACGAGGGTAGCCGAAGAACTCACACAGATCGAGCTTAACAAATAGATTATCACAATGGGAACGAGAGTCTCAGATTGGGAAAGAAGGTAAGATGCAGAAAGGAAAAGAGAGACAAACACCATATTCTTTCGCCTCCGGGAGTTCCAAGGTATGCTTGCAAATAGTCCGAATCTTCTAATATGACGAGTTTGTCTTGGTTTGGTCTGGACGACGTTGTTTAAAGGAAGTCAGCCGGAACAGTTTCAAGGAGCTGATACAATCGGCCGAGACGGACCGGCAGTTTGCGAGAAGTAGGCAGGTTAGTAAAGCAGAAAGCGTATGCTGGTTGTGGTGTTTCCAAGCGTTCTGCTCTTGGTCTCTGAGGAAACGAACGAGGAAAACAAGTGTCGGGACAGAGAGAATGAGAAGAGATCAGCTCAGCTCAGGAAGTTTCGAAGAGGAGACAGAGAAGGCCGTTTGCTCACTGAGAGCTATTGTTATGGCCAAATGAGGAGAAAACCTGAGCGGATTGTAGCTGATGTAAAACAGAAACAGGTTCTTTACTGAACATCTCGATATCACCCAGCAGGTAGAACGAGATCAGAACGATCAACCCGAGTGCTGCAAGTAGCACTCGGAAAGACGCAGGCCTAGGCATTATAGTAGGCATGGGAACGCAATTATATGAACCGGTATTAAGTGAATAACCGAATGAGTGGATCTATCAGTCCGAGTGTCAATGTATAAGTGAATGAGTGAGTGAGTCGAAGGGTAGAAGAAAAGGAAGAAAAGAAAGAAAAGGAGGAAAAGAGGTAAAGAAGCCAGATGAATGATAACTCATTGAGAATATCCCGAGGAAATGTTAGTGCAACGAGTAAGCATACAAACACACATACATATATATACATGTACACTCCGAAACAGAAGGTGAGAGCGAAAGCGAGACGAAACACGTACCCGGCACTCACCACAGAACAAGCGGTATCCGAACGGGCAAGTTGATCAATGTCCAGACAAAACGCAGATCAATGAGGTTAGTAACCAGTATATCCTGCCGATCGCTCAGATCCCTCCCGAAATTGTGCCGTCCTTTGCGCTAGTTCCCGGCCCGTCTCGGTCGCCCGTTTAAGGGCAAGTCGTTCCTTTTCCGCAGGCGTGCATGCAGATGATTGAGGAGGGCCGCGTCTTAATTGATGCTTCGAGCCTCCTAGAGGGGACTCGGACGCCGCTGACGTAATGTGGAAGGCAAATATGACAATCAAGTCACGTGATCTCAAATTTACATGATGTTTGGTTGATCACATCGTTAGGGTTAGGTCTCCGCATGCGCCCTGGCCCTGGTTCAAACCCCAACCGGTCGGTCTTGTCATCTTTTTTCTCTCTCCCTCTTCTCTCCTCTCCATCTCTATTGATTCCTAGCCATCGTTCTTCCTAGTTTCTCTCTGTTCTTCTTCCACTGAGATTCCTGGGAAACAGTTAAACATCATGCTCGGTCGGTCAAGGTCCATCAGAAAGACTTCCTCCCTCTCGGCTGAGGATGCATCATCGTCCACAGTAGACCGGTCGGCTGAACAGGACGCGCCCATCCATCAGCCCACCGGACTTATCAACGACGGTAAGCCTTGTCTAGCTCTTCATGTTGCTTCTCATGTTGGTCTGAGAGAACTTTCTTATTCTCTTGGTCGCGTGCACGTTCGCTCGTTTCTCGAAATCTCTACTTACTTGCTTTATCCGACCGGTCGCGCAAATCCGTCTGGACTGTCGTATTTAGGCAATACGTGTTATCTCAACAGCGTCTTCCAAAGTGTACGTCCTTCCGACTTTCGTGTCGTGAGATTCTCTCTGAGATTAACATTCCTTGAACGCTCTGCTTCTCATACGCACTCCACAGCTCATTCACACACCTCCCTTCTCATCCCTTCTCGTTCCGGTCGACGTGAAAAATCACCCATATTCTCCTCCTTCAACACTTACCGTCGACCGGTCCAGATGCCCAGCATTCATGGCCGACCGAAACGAACATATCGACCTCATGCCTCTCGCCGCGGCCTTTATCGAGAACGCCGGAAGAAGTTGGCGAACCGAGCTCAAAGGTCTTCAGCCAGGAGCAGGCGACCGGAAGGGTCAGGGACTTAAAACTCTTCTTTATAGTGTATCCAGAAAGTATGACCAATACGGAGATGTAAGTCGGCTTCTCTTTTTATATTCTTGGAGGCCCAATCGACTGCATCGATCTCGTTTGCTCATTTCCTCCTTCTCTATTCCTTTTCTTTACTTTCCCTTTCCTCTTGCCCTAGTACGAACAACAAGATGCACACGAGTTCTTGCGGCATCTATTAGACAGTGTTCGAATGGAGGAATGCGATGTTTGTGTCTTTCCCGTTCTGAGCTAGGCCTAGCTGGCGCTTCTTTATCTGTGCTCCCCGTGGTTTGTACTCATTCTCGATGGCGCCCATTGCTTCTCAACACTTTCACTAAAATCAGGTCATCAAACGACTCAAAGGAGCATCCGGCAATCCAACCGTGTCGAACGCTGATCCGCGTCACATATCCACTATCTCCACTCCCTCCTCTATCTTGCCTGCTCCATCAACATCCGAACAATCGTCTAACCCCTCTAACGCGGCTGATAGCCTGGCTGATACAATAAAGTCTCACTTCCTTCCTTCCGCCGACTCGGTCCCCAACATCGTTATTAGATCGGATCCCGTTCACCCAGAACAAGAATCCCACCTGACAAACGCCTCTCCGATGGCACACCGTCCGGATTTCCAGCGAAGTGCTAGTTTTGACGACGAGAGCCGCCCAACAATGGAAGATTTGGAGAACGCATCGGATGGTCAGAAGAACTCACAAGAGCACAGAGCGGACATGGTGTCTTTTGTAGACTTATTGTTTGGCGGTCGATTGGCCAGCATGATCGTTTGCGAAAGCTGCAAATCGGTACGTCTGCTTCTGTCTACAATAAAAATCTAGATGTATGTTTGCGCCGATGACTCAAGATAAACTCTCGATTTGAATGCTCTCCTCTTCATGTTTCACTCTTGATTCTGTATTAGGTCTCGCACACTTATGAGGACTTCATGGATCTTAGCATGAGTCTCCCTGAGGAGGAGCCCAAAGAGCGCAAGGTGTGTACTTTACTCATCCATCCGAAACTTATATGTCAAGTTATCTGTTCTGACAGCAGAGCTTGATC
The DNA here is from genome assembly GCA_014825575.1 of Phaffia australis. Classification (NCBI taxonomy): domain Eukaryota; kingdom Fungi; phylum Basidiomycota; class Tremellomycetes; order Cystofilobasidiales; family Mrakiaceae; genus Phaffia; species Phaffia australis. The sequence goes on from MVAH01000264.1 coordinate 15,087, forward strand.
CTTCATCAAACAGAGAGATCGTCTCAAATCCATCGCGTCTAGGTGGAAGGCAAAGCTGTCAAAACCGGACAACTACGAGGCAAACGATTCCTCTGCCTTTGCGTCTGACGATGAAGACGACGATGAGCCCTCACCCGCCGCCTATCAATCGTTCGCCTCTAGACGAATGACCAATGTCGAGGAAGGCCCGAAGCGAGTACCAGGTGGAAGACGTATGACGGTCGATGCCAGTAATCAACCTGATGGTCTCGGCCCACCTTTGACTGGTCTTGGTCGGCGAGGATCAATCTTTGGCGGTATTGGAAGAAAGAAGAGTATTTCTTCTCTCGGCGGAACCAACCGACGAGCCTCTATCGCTCAATCTGAAGCAGAGAGTACAAAAGCAGAGAGCACTGGCAGTAGAGCCTCTAGTCCCGGACCTGGTGAAGAGATCGTCGGCAATGGGTCGGCCGTCTCCAACACAGTAGGGTCTTCCATAAACTATGCTAATGCCGCTCTGCAGTCCCAAGATTCGAAGTTCCCCAAAGTCAGACCCTCCCAAGCGGCATACATTCTTCGAATTCTAGGTCCCTACGCTTCTACTCAGGCCTCGCTCTCTAAGCGAGTGGGCTCATCTTCCTTCTCGGAGCACGCTCAACCTTCTCCCGATTTAATCACCGGTCTGACAGATTGCCTCAAGCAGTTTACAGCGGTTGAAATCCTTGAAGGAGACAACGCGTTTGCCTGTAAGAAGTGCTGGCGATGGGAACATCCAAGAGCAGACGGAAGACCTTGGCGCCGGGGCGGGGAGCATCCGGGGGATGATGACGATGACGACGATGCGAGCGTATTAGATGGACTTCCCGGTGGAAACGCCGGCGTTGTTAGTGGCCTAGGCTCTATCACGGACGTGGATGAGGCAACAGAACATGTGGCCACTCTGAAGGGAACGGACCTTGTCGCACTAGAGGCGATGACTCTAGATAGTTCTGTAGAAGAGATTAGCCATCACTCGGAAGCCCTTTCGTCAGGACCTGCTCAGAACATCTCTGGCCTTCCGTCTACTGGCCTTTCCAACGGTTATTATGGACCCATCCCAACCATCTCTCAAACTCCTCTATCACCCGAGACCGAGCTACCTCCCACCGCTCTTTCTTCCGTAACCCCAACCCGTTCAAAATCTTCTCTGGCCCCTCCTGTCGTAAAGATCAACCACCGACCGGCAAATACTCGAGGGATATCATTCACTCTACATCAAAACCCCGAGCTAGAGCCGATGTATGTATCGGACTCGGATGACTCGGACGACGACGCATCCTCGAACGGAGGCAGTTCCTCTGGAGGCGGGCCAAAACACGTACTGAGAAGGGCATTCAAGAGGTATCTGATTGTACATCCCCCGGCTATCCTGGTCATCCACTTGAAGCGTTTCGAACAAATTTTCGGAGGCAAAGGGTTCAACCCCTTCGGAGGATTTTCGACCAGTTCGTTCTCAATGTCTTTTTTTTTTTTTTTTTTTTTGGTTCTTGGTTGAA
>MVAH01000265.1:0-16565 GCA_014825575.1 Phaffia australis
CCAGCCCACACCCAGCCCACACCCAGCCCACCCCCAGCCCGCCCTAGCGAACACTCAGATTACCTCACGCTTTTTCTGCCGCGGCTCACATTTAATTACGTAAGTAATTCCCCCCTTTGTACTCATCCCACCCAACCCATAGTACATTCCTATAGCTTTCATACCACACCACACTACATTCTCAGTCCGTTCCCAATACACTCCCCCCCCCAACCCTAACCAAGCCTCACCCGTCGCCGCGTCCACACACACCCGCAGCCACACTCCCACACACACACCCCCAAACACACACACCCAAACACCCCCCCAAACACACCCTTTCTCGACACACACCATCCCACACCGCCCGGAACACAAAAAATCGACCGTCCACAGATCCGTCCGTTCGGTCGGTATCCCGAATGGACAGCCAAAACAAACAGTACCACCGTCGACGGGAGCGCGGGCGGATAAGCGGCTGCCGAGATCGTCTTTTTCGGTCGTTTCTCGCGTTTTCGACCGTGTTCCCGCCAGATCGACCGCACACACCCGCACGCAATGTTCTCCGCCTGGGCTATCCGCGTCGAATGACACCGTGCACGTCCCCATCCGAGCTCTGACAGCCGAGAAAACACCCGGAGTGAGGCCCAAAAAACACCAAATCGCCCTCCGCAGCACCAACTGCCCCCAGACCCCCCTTCCGGCCGGACAGTCCGATGGGCGTTCACTCGGCCGACACACTGTAGCCCCGCTGCCCCGCGCGCGCGTCGCGAAAAAAAAAGAAAAAGAAAAAAAAAAAAACAAATCGTGTTGTTTCTCGTTTCATCTCATTTTTTCTTCTGCGCTGCGCGCCGCCCGCCGCACCCCCGGGCCTCCCCACAAGGCCCAGGCCCAGGCACAGGCTCTCGCCCACACCCAGCACCCAGCCCAGAGGCCCACAGCGCGACACGCAGCGCCAGACGGCACCCGAGCTCATAGTTACCCTCCCACCGTTCCCACCACACCCAAGACATGCAACTTTCGTCCAGAAGCACGCACAGCATCCCGGCACGTGCCACCAACACACAAATCGTCAGGCCAGTGTCAGTGCCAATACGACGGTGTTTAATTATAACTAATAATTCAGACTCAGTCATTTGTCACGACGCGTAAGTTCCGGACGAGTGTTTCTTATCGCCATCCGAACATCTTCATGCCGGACTCACGTCAGCTATTCAATTTTCATCAAATCCTTCAGCCGGTCCGGCGGTCTGGGCTCAGACCCGGCACTCCGCACGTGCGAAGCGTGTGGTCCTGGCAAAGGAAATCATGCACATCCTCTATTTCTCTCTATGTCGTAGAGAGCCGACCGGCGAAGAAAGCTTGTCGGACAACTCTCCAGGAATCTTCATCGCCTTCACAAATGAACGCATCGAAGCTGGCCGGCTGAAAGCTATGGTCTCCGATAGCTTGTTAATCCATCCTTGTCTGGCCGAAAACAGTTCAACAAGCTAGTCGGCCGATCAAACGGTCGTTAATATAAAACCAACAGCATGATCCATCGTTCCCTGCGTTCTCTTGTTCCTTCATCTCTATATAACATCTCCGTGTTCTTGTGATTTGTTTTGTTTCTTCATTCTATTCATATATCCCACTCTATCATTGTCTCTAAGCCTGTTCTTGTTCTTGGCCAGAACGATAAATAACGAAGATCTGTCGCCGGTACGTCCAAATCCTTCCTCCCAACTACCTTACTTCATGTTTGGTGCCGTTCTTTCCTGTCATTTTCTTTTCACTTTCTTCCTGACACGCACCATCTCTTGTTCTGTTTGTCGGTTGGCTGTCGCTCCCTTCTCCTTGCTGATCAATCATCTTCTATGCTTCTTCGCCAGGCTTTCCTCCATCGATCACTCCTTTTGACAAATACCTACCACACTTGCGCTTGAACGCACCATGTCTACACTTCCTGTGGACAGTCCTCTTCCTCTTGGTCAGTCGTTGACATCATCTGAACAGCAAATCTCCACCGTGTTTGTCCCAACCGCCATCGGAAAGTCTTCGGTGAGCATAACCCGATCTTGCTTTCTTTAGCTCTTCTCACACTATGTCATATTCTACAATGATCTGACCAAAATGTTTGTCTTGTCAACTCGTCATCACTCAACATTTAGACGCAATCAACATTGGCAGATGATCAAGTCGGGTACGTCTCAAAAGAGCCCGACCTCGAGATGGGCTTGTCTACTACACCGAGTCATGTACGGATCTCGGAGGGACAGGACGAAAGGGTTTTGACCGGAGGCGCCCCAGTGAACAAGTTGCCTGCTGGACCATCTAGTGCTCCCAACCCAAACCTCCCCCCGATTCCGCTAAGCAGACCCAGATTCGTTCTTGTCTTTGGAAGTTTGATGATTTGCGTATTTCTATTCGCTCGTACGTAGTTTCTAAGACTAGTTATATGCGCCTTGCGAGCTGGTAGCTGATCCTCTCTTCCGGTTCTCTTTGCTTCCCGACGTAGTCGATCAGCTGATCATCACAACCGCTATGTTCGTGCAGATAGATGATTTTCCGATACAAGTTACATATTGACTGAGTGGTTTTTTTTCCTATCGATGGTTTTATATACACAGTCCCAAGATTGTGTCACAGTTTGATTCTCTGACTCAAGTCGCCTGGCTCGCCAACGGTTTCTTCCTCGGCCTGGCCGGGTTTACACTCATCTTCGGTCAGATACTGGCTCTGTTCCCGTCTAAATACGTCCTTCTTGTCTCCATCTTCATCTTCGAGGCTGGTAGTCTCATTTGTGGAATCGCTCCCAACATGGTCGCCCTTATCTTCGGTTCGTCTTCTCCTATTTTCTTCCCACTCGCTGATTCTTCTGGAATACAACCGACTGACAAGAGAGACGCACTCATGGTCGCGATAGGTCGTGCGATAGCTGGACTTGGAGCAGCCGGTGTGTTCTCATCCGGCTCCCAGATTACGGTCGAATTGACGACCCTAGCTGAGCGACCAAGTGAGTTCATATAACCATCCGTAATCCCTTTCTAGATCATTGGGCTGGCCTGATGATCGCCAACACAATCGCTCCTCCTCTTCTCTCGAAGTCTATATGGCTTTGTTTGGTGCCTGCTTCGGAATTTCTTCCGTCCTGGGACCCCTAATCGGCGGTGTCTTTACGGATCATGTCTCCTGGAGATGGGCAAGCCTACTCCATTATTCTTTATCCCTCTCTATTCTGCTCAATGGCTGACTGACTGACTGACTCTACTTTGGCATTCGAACCACACAGTGTTTCTACATCAACCTTCCGATCGGAGGTGTCGCCTTCTTCATGATCTTCTTCCTGTTCAAGGCCGCACCTGCCCTAGGCTGTAAAGGCGACAATAAGCCTTTCTTACGAAAGATGCTTGGTCTCGACTGGGTCGGGACGGCAATCATCGTTTCCCACACTGCATGCATCTCTGTTAGTACTTACTGTGATCATGTCGTCTAGATCTGTCATCTGGATCTGTTGTATGGGTCTGTTGTCAATGTACTGACCATTACATCATACTCGTTCTTGCAGCTTGCGTTCCAATACGGAGGGGTCAACTACTCGTGGGGCAACGCTCGGGTCGTCATTCTTTTAATCATGATCCCTGTCACCTTGGTCATCTTCTGCGCATGGACCCTCTACATCGGACCGGAAAGGGCTATGTTCCCCATCCGGTTCCTTCGACGAAGAGTCATCATGTACGCATCGTTCACACATCTACCTGTCCGTGGGCTTTGTGAAGCTGACTTGATTCCGCTGGCTTACCTCTCGCTGGCTTTTTCACTTTGGTTTTCAGTGGAGCATCACTTACTGGGTTCTTCGGTTGGTCAACTTTCATGGGAGTTGTCTACTACTTGTCTATCACGTATGTCGTGCTTCTATCTTGCTTAATATCCATTCGGTTCTTCGAACTTGACATCGATCGCCTTTGTGCTTCAACTCTCTCAGCTTCCAGGCCATTTATGGAACTTCCGCCACCAAAGCTGGAGTTGATCTTCTTTCCTTGATCGTTGTTCAGACAGTGCTCATTGTCGTCCTCGGACGGTAAGCGTGCTCTTCTATTGTCCTTTACCACTTTCACTGGTCTTCTGACTGGGCTCTCAAATCTTAATGGGTTACAAAACGAATTGGTATTGACTAGAGTCGTTGCAAGGACCGGTCATTACAAGTACATCATCTGCTTCGGACCTCTTCCAGTAATTCTTGGATGGTAAGCTTGTTCTCTCTTAACATGGTTTGCGTATATAAGAGCAAGGAAGAGGGTAACAAATTTATCATGCTTTATTGGCTCTTCGTCTTTTCATGCCAGCGGTTTGATTTACTGGGCTATAAATGAGAATAAAGGATTCCGGTACATTGTGGGTTTTCAAGTATTCATTGGAGTCGGTGTTGCCGCTTTCCTCCAGAACATCATCATCGCCGGCCAGGTCGAGTTCAGAAAGGAACCGCGATTCATCTCCCGAGCTATCGGCATTATCTCATTCGTTAGTTTCATCGGTCGAATCGTTGGAGTCTCTGTCACGACCGCGATATTCAACAACTCGATAATACCCAAGTTGGACAAGTATGCGCCTGACATGCCCAAGGCGTACCAATCCATCGTCAGAGATAGTATCGAAGCTATCCGGTCGGTCGTTCCCGAGGTCTATCGAGCAGACGTCATCATCGCGTACGTCTGAGTCATTTTGCTTTGTGTCTCGTTGCATCGTTTGTTTCTTCCAGAAATCAACATCTGATCTGAATCTCTTATTCCTCTTGTTTTCAAAAAAGTTACTCACAAGCGATCGCACCAGTGTTCATATACGGTGTTGTCGCCGCCTTCTGCTGCTTCTGCTGCACGTGGCTGCTCAAAAACGATTCGCTCATCGGACCCAAGGCGGTAGACCCACCCGCCATTCCGGCCATCGAAGAGAATGAGGAAAATAAGATGTCTCAATTATCCCTCTCACCTTCCACATTGCATACAAACGAGATCCAGACGGACGGAGAGGAAAGAGCGAAGGAGAAGGGTCAGCGTGGTTCGAACGGAGATTCTCCTGTATAGATTAGCTGTGCGATCTTCCTTCTCTCTTCTTTCCTATCCGTACATGTATCTAGTGGTCTCATTTTTGTTTTGTTCAGTATTTCTGTAAAGCTTGTCAGCATGATGGGGTAGACATAGATGTGCTGTAATGTTGGTGATAAGCGAAGACTATGTATGTTTTCGATTCTTTGGGTTCATACTTAGTTTGGCAGGTTCTGTATTGCACGTTGGTGACGTCATAGACTTTCAAGTCTTGTATGTTCGTTCGTTTGTTTCAATTTCGTGTTTGTCGGTGATCTGCAATTGGACGATACTAGTCTCAGTCGGAAAGAGGAGGAAGAGTGAGGAAAGAAAAGAGAAGAGGGAATGGATATATGTCGTCTCTCCGCACTGTACGGCCAATCAAGCCCAGAAAATGTGTGAAGGAGTTGTTTATTTCTAGAGCATAAGCCAATCAAAAATCAACTTCACGCAGTCAGGCTCAATACTTTCCGTGAAATGCTAAAGAACCTCGAAGGAGAGATGTTTTTCAGAGGGACAGAAAGCTGCGAGATGCGTCAAGAACAGCTATCAGATGAGACATCCCTTAGATGCTAAAAGTCAAAAAGAGTAAAGAAGATCGGATTTGGTGTGCGCGGGCGAGATTCACCGAAAAGAGATCAGTGTTTCCAGCTACCTCTTGAGCGGAAGAGAATGCCTACCCGCTCACTCAACTATCCTCTTTTATGTTGGTTATTGAGAACTCTGAGTGTGATACCATTTCGAACAGCGCTACCCATACACTCACTCTCAGCTTATCTTCCTTCTTTGTGGCTCTCTCTGTAGTACCTCATTAACCATAAGGACGGAGAAAGGATATATGCACTCTTCCCGTTTCCGTTGTCTCTCTCCCTTAGTATGTCATTCGTTCTATGCCGTCATCAAGATTTCCTACCAGATGGATGGCTTCTATGTCAGCCAGTTTCCTCATCCCATTGTACACAACTTCCGCCGCCGCCAGCTGTTGCGAGCCCCTTCTTCCGATCGGTCGGCGGATTGGGCAATGGGCGAGCGGTATGTTCATCGGCGATGGAAACGTGCCATGCAGAGTACCCGTCAGAGAGCAGTGACAAGCTTTCATGGCAAGAAACAAGGGTCGATGAGGTTCTGCCGAGACATTCAACGGGATCTGGATCATGAGACAATGTTTGAGGATGAACAGGCTCGCCAGGTGGCATCATTAGGTCATTGAACGCCGTAGTGCTGTTTCCAGAAGGGATGGCAAGCATTTTATATTATCCAAGAGCTGCGTCAGCTTCCTTGGCCCGAACCACCACTAGCTAGTTGAAAGTTTCATCTTGTTTGACGCACCCGTCTTTGAAATAGAACCTTCTCCCCGTAGGGGAAGCAGGAATTCGACCCCATCTCGTAAGCCGTCCCCGAAAGAATTTTGCCAAATCTTGTCCTGACGGGCATCGTGTCAGCTTCCAAATCTCCATATGTACTTGCTATGAGAACTGCGATAACTGCATCAGCATCACACTCCAGATAAGCGGAATGGCCAGCCTTCGTGCGTGAAACAGTTTCGATCACAAATCAGCAAAACGAACCCACCAGGATAGAGATCAATGATGACACACATGGAAATAGAGACTCACTCTACGTATTGCAAACAGCTCGGCCATCATGTCCAAATCGTAAATCTTTCAATGTGTCCACACATGCATGATCAGCAGTAGTCGCTCCTTCCCATCGACTTTCAGCCTCTAAGGGTGGTTCCATGTTGTTTAATCCTTGACAGATACATGGCAAAACTTGACTTTTTTCGGCTCAAGCTGACTTGGATACGACCTGTCCAAGAAAGGGTCAAAGGCATACAGAAACGACATTCGTTGGTAGATCGGTGATATCACAACGACCAGACAGAGATACGAACACAGACACAAATGAAGCCACGAATGTAGAGAGTGTCAGATACACTCACATAGCGCCTTCCGGCTTTCCACTCTTTCCCATGTAGTTTGTTCATAGTACTCACCACCAAGCCTCGAGCACGTCTCGTCCAGCGACTCCCTTCCCTCAGCGCCGCTCGACACACCACGACCGATACCAGCCGAGAGTAGGTCTGATCCTCGTGTGCCTCAACAAGATGCTGCCATGCCGAGCAGATAGTCTGGAACGAAGACAAAGCGGACAGTGAAAAGAACTGATTGACCCGAAGAGCGAGCTCCGGAGGAAGACGGGAGACGATATCTGACATCTCAGATGTAGTCTTCTTGCTTGTTCGCCACTGGGTATAATCGAGAGGGAATCAAAGGACTGGAAAGAACGATGAGATGTTTACAAGAAAAAGGCCAAGGTCCAACGCTGAGTACTTAAAGACTGACTGACACAATCACAGAGACAACGAAACGTGGAAGTAATGAAGAGCCTCGAGCAGAAGACTGGCAGATAGCTGGTAGCGAATACATAAGAAAGGAGAGAGAAAGAGGAGAGAGGAGGAGAGAAGGAAAGAGAGTATATAGTGATCGATTGATCTAAATTTTGATAACCCAATCTGAAGACCTCATATGTGTGGTATCAAAACGGGTTGAAACACTATGGTGGAGAGGGATTGGGAAAATGAACTCTGTCAAGCCAGTGGGTTATTTTGATCGTTTGGACATGATGACTTCACTACGCGACTGGTCAAGACATGTCTACTCTGTAAATCCGTTGGTTAGTTACTCAAAATCCCTTGGTTTTCTTGTTGGAGCAGAGGAAGCCAGGTGGCGTGGCAGAAGGTTAAACCCAGACGGCTCAAGCTCCAGAGTCAATAGAGGAAAATAGGCCTTAAGAAAACGAGAAAGTATGCGTTGCTTGAGTTTTTTCTCTCAGCAGCGACATGTCATCCCGAGAGAATGAAAGCAAGAGTTCCAGTGAAATCCGAAGGATGCAAGAATGATGTAGACGGTCTGTTCTCACCCCCCGAAGGTTTAGCTGTACTCCAGGTGCCTTGAGTAATCTTTCGGGTAAAATGAATATCAAGAGACACAAAACAGAAAAAGAGCCCATCTAACCCTAGCCACGTGTCTCCGGTTGTTTGACCTCAGATCCACAACCGGGGATCTCATACAAACAGCGTAGCCTCAAAATTCGTCACTTCTTTTGTTGAGGGTTTATCAATGTCAATGTCTTCCAGCTTGACATGTATGTCTGATGGCTAACAAGCTATATGATGATATTGTAGAGACCTTACAAGAGGGAGAGGCAACATGTAAATTTTCGGAGATTAAACCCTCTCCGAGTTTTACAATCAAGGCCAAGAACTTTGTAGATCAACCCGGAGGAAATAAAATTCGGCCCAATATAATTATTTGTATGCAGGGAAGTAAAACAACAAAAACCGAAAAACACGACTCGAAAACTCTAAAAAAAAGATACTATGTACAATTTTTACCTTGTCGTCCTCCCACCTTCTTTTGTTGGTATCCATCCTGAATCTATCACTGACGAACAGCTGTCTTCATCTCTATCACAACAGGTCCTTTATCCTTTGTCGAACTTACAGCGATCATGTCGGGTCATCGCACACGCCGTGATGTGATGACCTATGTTCCCTGGGCTCTTGTCACCATCCTCTCTATTCACGTTTGCTTCCTCTCACTTAATAACCCTACATTGGTGATCAATTCGGTCTTCTCCTCAGTTTCTCAGTTATCTTCTCCCACCCCGTCAGAGATTCCTTCATGCCCAAATTTGAAGGAAAAGAATCGCGACAGTCCGAAACTCTCGCCTTTCATCCAGGCTATCCCACCTTGGGTCGACAAAGTTCTTGAACCGGAGTCTGAAACAAGTTCTAAGAGTGTCGACGGCGGAACATGTAAGATCGGAGAACAGGAGTGGGAAGAGTGCGGGGCGAATGATAGATCTTGTGCGATTTACGGGTTAGTGTTCAAAGCTCTTTCTCTGCTCTTTCTCGTTGCCTTTATTTTTAGCTTGCTTCCGTCGACTGATTTGCCATATTTATCGTCTTTCTCTTCCATCTTAGCGAAGAGGCAATTGGTTCTTCCCAAATCTATAGAGGTGGAACCAGACGACTTCGACGCATCATGCGCAAGGCTGCTCAGGGCAAGCCAATCGTTATGGGCATCATGGGAGGGTACGAGCGACCGTTTAACCTTTCTTCCCATACTCGGCCTATGTCTCAAACTTCCTTCTTGACTTCTCTACCTCTTTCGTTTTCTCATCTTTTCAGATCTGTCTCCGCGGGTCAGGCTTTGAATGAGAAATCTCACAGAAACTACAAATGTTTGTTTCCTGTTTGGTTTATTCTCATATTGTTTGTCGAGCTTCATGCATAATCTGACTAGACAACTTGATATCCGATGTGAACAGACCAGATTGCCGAGTGGTGGGAGTATGCATTTCCAAACTCAAACTTAACCTTTGTAGACGGTGCCGTCCGTGGTTCGTCAACTCCTTATGCCCTCAAAATAATCACCTCACTTTTTTGTGATCGAATTGTTGATGTTGCTCTCTGGGCACTACTCACGGGTTTCAACAGCACAAGGAAGTTCGTTCTTTGCAGTCTGTTATGGAGCTTATATCCCAGCTGATGTCGATATCGTCTTTATTGAGACTGCCATCAACGATGAATAGTTTGTCTTTTTTCTTCGTTCTATTCTTTTCGACTGCGTTTCATAGAGGAGGTAAGCTTCACATCGTTCAACTGAAATTGTCAACCTCATTCATCTTTATTATCCTCACAGCTTGGATAAATACGCAATCCATATGGAGAATATGATGCGCGGAATTATGAGCCTCCCCAACCAGCCAGCCATTTTGTTGCTCCAGACATTCGGTCTAGCGTTTGGCAAGATCGCCACCGGTGGTGCGTTACATATCGATGTTGCAGCTTATTATGATCATCCAGTCTTGTCGTATGTCTTTTATCTTCTCCTTGTTTATCTCATGAAAAATTTCGAGCTCGCCTAACCACTACTTTCCTCCTTTCCGGATCGTTGTCGCGCCACTACTTGAAGTGCTCGTCAGGTAATTTTGCCTCGGATTTTGGATGATCCTGCAGTAGCTGCAGACTACTTTGGTACAGCGGAGGGTGGAGGAATTGACTTCCGACATATCAACTTTGGGGGGCACACTGTTCTGGCTGGTTCGTTATACCTTTCATTGTTCCCACTGACTCTTCACACGAATCTCTTGGCTGATATCGTGTTTGAGTCTCTAAAGATGTTGCCATTCAGTTCCTCAGTTCAGTGCTTTGCAAAGTTCAGTACGATCAGTTTTTAAATGGTATCCAGCCTGAACCTCCTCTACTCGATCCTCCAACGGACATTCCTAAGGTCTGTTTTCTTTGTCAGATTTCGTTTACAGCCGCTCGAGGTGGCTCAGAGATTGACGGGTGGACTCTATCTCATACGATTTTGATCCGGAAAAAACAATATCAACGTAGCATCGGTTGATGAATCCATACGAACCCGAAAAAATAACACCTATTTATGCTCCTACTTGTAATTCGACAACATCGAAGCTTCGCCCAATTCTCCCTTCGGGACCTACGAGTTGGACAACGGAAATCGTCAATGGAAAGCCTTTCTTGATAGGTCATCTCCCAGGAGAGGAAATCAGATTTCAAATCAATTTGATAACAGCAGGGTTTGTGACATCCTCTCTCTTATTGTCTGTATTTTCCATGGCATGCGTGTATTGATTGTTATCTTGCTTGGAAATTGAGCAATCTCACAGAACAATCCAAATCAGTCATATTCGCTCCTCGACCTACAACCTCGGTACAGCCAAGTGCTACATCGAGTCTTTTGGTCCTGAATCGGCAATCACTCTAGATGGATATTGGCCTCAGAAGATGAGTATAGGTAATTCGGCCACCATCATGGAGGACGTTCCAGAGGGCGTGCAGACAGTCATCTGTCAGGTCGGGGAGATTACTAACAGTCCGGAAAAGGGAACGAGAGTGTTGATCGTCTCTGTTCAGTCTTTTTAGTGCATTTCTTGTCTCTTGCGTTGTTTGCTGTAGTTTTCTTTTCAAGGTTTTTTTTTCGCTCATCGACGTCTAGTATTCCCCCTTCATCATCATCTTCATTGTAGGGAAATTTGAAGACATAAAGAATTTTTACTCTTTCTCCGGTTACCATAACATATGTCATCAAATCAAGTTCAAACAATCATCGACTTCATTTGTATTTGCCTATTTTCAACAAAGATCTTAAGGAGTCACAAAGTTTGAACTCGTCTCCTTCCTCTTGCCTTATTTGAAGAGACAATCCACCTCATTGATACCGGCCGTGATAGGTAGTGGAGCGAACGATAATGAACCTTGTCTTGTTTAACGACGAGAAATGGTTGGACATATGTGTTGGGAATTTGTAGTTTGAACATCAATTCCATTCTCAATTCCTTGTTTTCCACCAAGGAAACACCCTTAAGTCTTGTGTGAAATTTCAAGGTCCTCCTTTCTAAGGACTTTGGAGTCCTGACGAGCCTCTTCCTTGCGCCTAGAACTTGGAGGGAAACAAGTATCAAAACAAGTACTGCATTTGACTCTCAGTATCAAGTTGATTCATCTTCCTTCCCAACCATCAAGGTGAAGTGGCCGAGTGGTCTAAGGCGCTGTGTTCAGGTATAATCACCAAGTTTCGCAGTCATTCGTGGCGCGAGTTCGAATCTCGTCTTCATCATTTTTTTAAACTTTTAATTCTATCTTTTTAAAAGTATCATAGACTATGATATCATGGTTTGTTTGCTTCAATGTTGGACAAGATGGACCTTGCGATGGAGGGTAGGACTGGAAAGAGGTTGTTTTGAGTCTGACGTCAAAACAACAAAAATGACCGTAGGGTGAATTGAACACCCGTCGTCCGCGACTTTGCGTTTCAGTTGAAGAACCACAAGCGGAAGTACTAACCACTATACTATACGATCTTGTTGTAGTGCAATGTTGGGCATAGATTAGTATGTAATCATATATTTGTCGGACAATCAGGCCGATCGAGAGGGAGTCACTGGCTGTTACAAACTATTTGCTTTTCCACTTCATCTTTTTCACCGTCTTCGTTTTTCCTTCTCGTTCTCTACCGTTCTTGTTCCTCTTCATCCTTTTACCTGCGTCTTCATGGCCCATCTACTTAGACCCCTTCGAACACTTCCCCGGAATGTTCCGTCTATTCTCAGCACACGGTTCGTATCTAAAGCTGAGGGAGGCAAGCCTGTTTCGGACTTGATGGGTGATGTTCCCGATACCTCAGTAGAGATCAAGTCGCACTCCATGGCTCAAAACGCTGCTAGCGGAAGAGCAGATCACTTCCACGACTCTACTAGTGCTCTGGATTGTACGTCTTTTCTCTCTCTCGATCGTTATGGCTACATATTCTTTTTCTTCCCGTTGTAGCCATTGTTTTACCTGCACCTTTCAGATCATTATTTTTTCTGTGCTACGACCATGATCAATGAAGTCTGTCGAGTACAGGTAGAGTCCATCACTGACTGAATATCTTGCTTGCATACGTTCATGATTCATTAGACAAGTTGCAGAGCCACAGCCGACCTCCCCCTCTTCCTGTGTTCACTCGAGCTCAGAAATCTGCTGAAGACCATGTTCTCAGCATCCTCTACAACACACCTCCCCCTTCTACTGAACCAATCAAAAGGTATTTTTTTCACTATCCTTTTTGGTGCCGAGAAAGTCCAGCGGATGCATCTTTCAAGAATTTCGAGGCTGAGACCAGTTGTCGATGATCTCTTTGCTACATAGACACTTCCTCAATTGTCTTGTACAAGACGAGCCAGGAGTTCTCTCTAGGGTTTCTGGGATTCTTGCAGGACGAGGATTCAACATCGGTTCGTCCATTCTGCTATTTTTCTGGAACTTTGTAAACGCGGTTTCTGACAAACTATGCTCTTGACTTTAGACTCTTTGGTGGTCTGCAAAACCGGAGTGAAGGATCTCTCCAGAATGTGTATCGTTCTTAAGGGCCAAGATGGTGTCGTTGAGCAAGCTCGAAGGCAACTCGAAGATCTGGTTTGTCCAATCTTGCTGAATATCATCATTATATGGACACAAGTCTTGACAATCGTCTTTTCTCTATTTTTCACTCTGTTCTCTTACTAGGTTCCGGTTTGGGCTGTCTTGGATTATACGAATACGTCGGTCATCCAGCGAGAACTTCTCCTCGTTAAAATCTCTACTCTTGGGTCTGTCTTGCCTTTTTTTTCTTCATCACTTCTCTACAATACCTCTTGTGTGCTGTTTGTCTGATGAGATGTCGCACCGGATCTCTCTCTTCACCCTTGTCTCAATATCCAACAATACTGTTCTCTTATAGACCTGAGTACTTTGACTCTCAGTTGTCTGCAGGCCCATCATTCCATCCCAGCTCTGAAGTCACGCCTTTGCCTACCCAAGGTGGCGAGGAGACTCCTGCTCAGTCTCAGGAAGCTTATGCGCATGATACACACGCGCACAACCCGACGCCGGTAGCTCATTCTATGCTCAACCAGTCTGAGGCGCTCATCAGACAGTCACAGCACTTGGCGGCAATCCAGGCGCTTGCGACCCAGTTCGGCGGTAAGATTGTTGATGTCAGTTCCGCCAGTGCCATCATCGAGTTGAGTGGAAAGACGGAGAGGATTGAAGCCTTCTTGGGCCTCGTCAAGCCCTGGGGGATCTTGGAAGCTGCTCGATCAGGTTTGTCTTTTGTATCTCTGGATTTCTCAAACATCACCTTTAGTCCTTAAGTAGGATTCTGATTCATGTTTCATGGTTAACAAATCATCTCCTTACGACACCAGGTGCTATGGTCATGCCGAGAACTCCTCTTCCCAAACAAGAAGGAGAAGAAGAGTTCCAGGACGAGTCCGTTGCTATGGATGCTTCCCTCCTTCCCCCTGGTTAAACAGTGATCTTGGCCCTGTTTTTGAATTAAGGATTAGATCGAAAAGATTCTTCTAAACGGCTTTGCGCTCAATTCTCAACGTGTTCTTCTTTTCTCTCTTCTTGCCTATCGTCTTGTACAATGTGTTGTCGGGATATATGTCCTATAGGACCAAACCTTTTCTTCTTTTCGCCGTATCTTTTGCCGTATCGTTCGAACTGAATCGATACCACGCTCGATCACATTTGTGAATACAAAGTTGGATAAGATCAATCTACCGAAGTCGAGTCACTGATCGTAAAGTTTATGTCGATGAGAACACAACGCTTCAATTACCTTTGATGACGTAACACCCGCCAGACCGGGCTTACACATCCTCACGTGAGAATTAATCGTCTCGGGTCCATCTGCAATCCAGAGTGTGTCATCGTCGGCTAGATAATCACTCTTCGTTTCGATGAACATGTTAAAATCCTGCACTCTTGTCTTTCTCTTTCTCTCTCTCTCTCTCCATCCTACTTGCTATCTCTTTTACCTATCTTTCCTGCCATCCTTGATTCCTTAGAGTTATCATCCCAGATCTGATTCCCTTTCTCTACATTCAATACCACTCTGCACTTTCCTAGTCGTCTGTCGCCAGCTCGTCACCGCTCTGAGATCCGTTGCCTTGCTCGAATATTCATCTAACTGTCTGCTTATATCTTTCGGCTTCCAATGGTCTTCGGCTCATCCTCCAAACGGTCCTCCGTGTCTACATCTGAACACGTTTATGTCGATAACGAACCACCTTCACCCGCCCTGTCCAGAACGTCTTCGAATGCTTCAAACCTGTCCAGATGGTCTCGCAAGACGACAAACTCAAAGATTGGCTCCACCTCGGGGACGCCAACCGCATCATCCGATACCGCAGCCGACAACGTCCATCGCGACCCCTGGTCCGGACACTCCGGCCATCTCAGTCCCGCTCAGGACGCAAAACTTCTGGCCTTCAAGGAAGCTTTAGCTGCAAAGGGGATCTACAACGAGTCTGGAGAGCATGAGCTAGCCGGCGGGAAGGGGAAGGGAAAGATCGAAGACGTCAGTTTGCTGTGAGTTGGGCCCCGACATATTTCGCTTGGCTATCTTGCGTGTTCTCTTTGAGATTGTTTTCATGTCGGTGACAGTGATAATCTGTCACTTCAGAGGATCATCGCATGAATAACATCAGGCTCAAGATCCGATGGAGTCTGTGTAATCTATCGTACTGATTAATAAATGCTCATCTCGCATTATCAGGCGATTCCTTCGAGCCAGAAAATTTGACGTTCAGGGGGCTGTCAAGCAGTATGAAAATTACATCACTTGGCGGCAAGACAAACACATTGATGGTACTATCTCTTCTCTTCTGTCTTCATCCCATATGTTCTCTTAAGCGTTTGGCATTTGATGTCATGACTCACCCTGTATTGTACACTGTTCTCACAGAGAAATACGCCGAGTACGACATCGATGATTTCGAACGTCTGCGTGAGGTATATCCTATGTGGACGGGTAGAAGAGACATCGTACGTACCCTGCTTCTGACTAGCCGAGACAGGCTGTACAGTTATACTGAGACACGCGTCTCTGTGATCTTTTGTCATCATGTATACTTCACAGCGCGGAATGCCTATCTATGTCTACAAGATATCGTCCTTGACGACAGCAAAGCTCAATCAGTTGATCCCCAATGATGAGGTTTCGTCGTCATCCATCGCCATTGTCACTTTCGCACTCATTCGGTTCTTGCTCCCGTTCTGCTCGAACCTTCCTAGACAGAACGAAGAGGTGCCAGTCGCGGGGACTAGCTCCATCGTTGATGTCGGGGACGTAGGTTTGAGTAGGTTTTGGGGTTTGCGAAGTCATCTACAAGTCGCCTCGGTCAGTCCATCTTGAACCGCACATCACATTTCACATCGTCAGAACTGACGTTACAATACTGTGATTTCAAACTTTGGCAGCAAGTCGCCAGCGCGAACTTTCCAGAGACGGTGAGCCCTCATCAATCACGAGATGCTTGAGCTCTGGCAAGCTGATCAAGATGTATACGTGTTCTTCGTCTTGATATAACAGATCGACCGAGTCTTCGTTGTTGGCGCGCCATCCTTCTTCCCTACAGTATTCAATTGGGCCAAGAAATGGTCAGCTTCTCTAATTTGCGTCTACTTCCGTAACAGCTCACTGACCTTCAATGCCGTGCGCATCTTGTTTAGGTTCGACCAGGGCACTGTTGACAAGATCCACATCCTTGGCACCAGCCCTCTGAATGAGCTCCTCCATTGGATGCCCAGATCATCCATCCCCAAGGAATACGGTGGAGATTGTAAGTTTTTGTTGGTCTGTTGTTTCTTCGGATTATGTACGCTGATCATGTTAATTTGGGGATTTGATATGGAAAACCCAAAGTGGGATGGACTTATGGAGACACGCCCGTCCTAGACGAAGAAGCTTCGAAAGCCTTTGGAGTGAAGGGATGGGTTCGAGGTCCTATTGCTTGGAACAGCAATGGTTTGGTACAACTCGGCACTATCAATGGTCAACCACGTCAACAAGAATCGCCCTCTGGACCCTTCGAATTGCAACAGCAACAGCAACAGCAACAGCAACAGCAACAGCAACAGCAACAGCAACAGCAACAGCAACAGCAACAGCAACAGCAACA
>MVAH01000266.1:0-16517 GCA_014825575.1 Phaffia australis
AGAGAGAGAGAGAAGAGAGAGAGTGTGTGTGTGTGTGTGTGTGTGTGTGTGTGTGTGTGTGTGTAATAGAGTGTTACAACAAAAGTCAACGCAAGTGATGGTCGGTCAAAGTGAGCAAGTGTCGATGCTCTGATCAGTACGTTCGTGCTTGCGTGCGTGCGTGTGTTTGAGTAGAGCGGAGCAGAGAAGGGGGCAACACATGTGCGTGTATGATATGCGCAAACACCTGTCGTTGTTACCCAGATGGTATCTCCATACACACTCACCCACCACAGACCTCTACAGATCAACACCTCTCCCAGCGCACTTTACTCTTGCTTGTCCGAAAGAGCTCACATCGTCAGAACACAGACAGAGAATATCGAGAGCATTCACAGACCATACGGCATGCAAGCGCATACAACAATACAAGCACAAGGCAAAGGAAAAGAAAGAAGAGAAAGCAAGCAGAAGAGAAGGAGAAAGAAGGACTCGATCGCTCTAGTCCGACCGATTGGAGCCGAGCGATAAGGTCCAGCTTAGCGCAGCTTTTGCCCTGCCCTGATCTGCGCTGGGAGCTCCAAACACAGCTCCCAGCCCCACCGCGAGGTGCCTGGCGCTTTTCTTTTTTTATTTTTGATCGCGTCCCTTTTTTTTTTTCTTTTTTCTTCCTTTTTTTCTTTTTTCTTATATTTAATCTTATTCTATTCTATTCTATTCTATTCTATTCTATTCTATTCCTCCCTTTGCTCCCCTCTTGCCTTTCTCTTCCGCTCTCTTGCGTGGTGTGATTGATCATAGGAATAGATGAAATTTTATCTGTTTCCTAATCACAATTACAACTGTGATCACATACACATACACACCTCCCCCTCCCCTCCGGACTGAAACTTGTGTGAGTGTGAATATGTCTGATATGTCGACTCTGTGGGCCAGATCGTGATGATGATGCGAGCGACATCAATGTCGATTCGACGATATGACGAGTTGACGATTGAAAAAGAAAAGAAAAAAAAATGATTGAAAAAGAGAATAAAGGAAAAAAGAAAAGAGAAAATCATTTGATGTCCTACTAGCCAACTCACTTTATAGTCTATAGTCATAATTCCGATATACCCAGTCCGCCACCAACAACCCTAGTATCCACGGCATCCATACATCATCACGCATCATCCATTTGTCCATTCATTCCCAGGCTCAGGATCACTATCTCTCCCTACTCCTTTCCTTTCCTTTCCTTTCCTTTCCTTTCTTCTTCTTTGTTTTCGCTACAACCAAGAACGATAGCACAAACTTGATCACACAGAGAGAGAGAAAAAAAAAAAGTCCACGTCCACATTCACAGAAATAATCCTAATCATACAAATCAACAGATAGACACTACAAGAAATAAATGTAAGAAACTTCCCCCTCACTGCTCGCTCACAAACACCGAGGCGAGACCCATGCCAGAACCAATACACATACTCGTCACAAACACCTTCCGACCGGATCGCTTGGCGTGTGCGAGCGCGGTGGCGACCTGTCTGGCCCCGGTCGCGCCCAGCGGATGGCCGAGCGCAATGGCCCCTCCTCCAGGGTTGACCTTTTCAAAGTCAAGCCCGAGCTTTTTGATAGAATAGACCGCCTGGGAGGCAAACGCCTCGTTAATCTCCCAAAAGTCAACGTCCGAAGACTCGATCCCCGCGTTCGCCAACGCCTTCGGAATCGCCACCGCCGGCCCGATACCCATCACCTTCGGAGGCACACCAGCGTACCCGGTCGTAACAAACTTGCCCAAAATCGGCAGCCTCAACTTCTCCGCCACGTCCCGTCGGGCGAGCAACACCGCGGCCGCCCCGTCAGACACCTGCGAGGCATTTCCGGCGTGTGTGCTTCCCTCCTTGGAGAACGCCGGCTTCAACTTGGCCAGCGACTCGGCCGTCATTCCATCTCGGATTCCATCGTCCTCGTCCACCAACACCGTCTTTGTCTCTCCCGACTTTGGATCAACAATCTCGGTCTTTGTGTATTTAAAAATGGAATAACAAAAAGTTACAAGACAAACAACCCATCCAGATAAACATCCAAACTCTAGGAACAAATCACACGATCAACAAGAAAATTCCCTTACCTTGACAGGGACAATCTCGTCCTTAAAATGGCCGGCCTTTCTGGCGGCGAAAGCTTTCTGGTAAGACTTTGCTGCAAACTCATCCTGCTCCTTCCTGGTCACTCCAAACTCTTTCGCAACGTTCTCAGACGTGATTCCCATCGGGATTAACACGTCCTGAGCTTCCTGGTTGGACAGAACGTCCTCCGAGATCTTCTCTGGTAACACACCAGCTCCATAGTGGGTCGTCATAGACTGATACAGCGGCAATCACAATCAGCTTAAAGCCAGACAAGAAACCAGCCGAAAACAGGTCCGTCTTACGAACCTCGACTCCTGCCCCAATACCGATGGAAATTTGACCACATGCAATCGAGTTGGCAATCTACAAAGACGGCAGTCAAAAGAAAAGGAGCGCCAATCAGGAAATGAAACAGAAAAAGGAAGAAGGAAACAGCATATCAACACTAACCTGAGTGATCGCTTGTAGAGAAGACGAACACTGCCTGTTGATCGTGTTCAAGGACGCACTACAAGGGGTTGTGAGAAGGGATCTTTCAAATCAGCAAACTATACATTCTCTTGTCGGAGGCAGAAGAGCGATAACAAAGGGCCCATACGTATGAGGAATTCCTGCTCGAAGCTGAGCCATTCGAGCCACATTCGCACCTCCTCCAGGTGGAAGGACATTTCCGACGGCGATATCATCAATCAACGACGGATCAACCTTTGATCGCTCGAGCGTGGCTTTGAATACAGCTACTAGAAGATCCTCTGGAAGGGTATCCTTCAGCCCTCCTTTTCGGGCCTGACAGAAGGAACCATAGCATGAGAAAATCGAGGGCCTAAGCAAAACACTCGGCAAACAAGAAGCATTTAGACGGATGTACGAACCCTGGTTATGGGTGTTCGAACGGCCGAACAGATGACCACGTCATTCGCATTCTTTTGCAAAATCTTGGACTTTCCAGAAGACATGTTTGTAGTTTTATTGAGTTTCGTTCTTTGTAAAGATGAGAGAGAACAAGGATTGAACAGAGCAAGCAACTGAGTATCAAGTTGAGGGTGAAAGATGGGAGTGAAAGAGGAACAAGGGAGAACTGCTTGCTTTATAAGTACGAGCGTGAGATCCGGTCCGGTTATAGAACAGCCGCGAGTAAGGTCGATCGTTAGCCGAGGTAAATCATTCATCACGTGAATCAGCCTACACCGCCTGACTCAACCAGTTGAACGAACCATCATGAACCCGTCCGGTTCGTCTGAAGAATTTGGTTTAACCCAGAAAGAAAAAATCTATAGGAGACTCTGATTGTGCTCAATTCGCAAGTTGATCCATCCCAGCACACACACTCACTCACATATACAGTCACATCAACTTTCTCGACATGCGACCTTTAACCGAAGAAGAAACCAAGGCCGTCTTTTCCAGTTTGTCCAAGCTTTCATTCCCTTTGGTCTCTTGATACAGGTTATTCACACCCTTCCTCTGGTTCGTTCATATGAATAGAGCTTGCTAATTACATTGTACGTCCTTCCCTTCTTGCATGCTTCGTGAGCGTGTTCGATATCGTCTAACCAGAAATTGTCTTTCATTCACAGGGAAAGAACCTGGTTCACCTTGTTGACCGATCGGAAGGCGAGGAACACTGCTTCCGATTACACAAGGACCGGTTCGTCTTCCTCTCTTGCTGAACGCGCTTTCCTTCGTGGACTGAATCCGTGTTCTGACTTTCCTTCGGTGCTATCCTACTGTCCGGCCTCACGGTTCCCGATTCATCTTTTCATTGTTCATGTTAAACTCTACAGAGTCTACTACCTACCGACACCCCTTATGAAGCAGGCTATATCGATTGCTAGGCCGAATTTGATCTCACTCGGAACATGCTTCGGTCGATTCTCAAAGTCGGGCAAGTTCAAGTTGGCAGTCACTTCTTTGGACTACTTGGGAAAGTACGCAAAGTTCAAGGTAAGGGATCCTACTTTTTTTTTAAAATTAGTTTGGTCTTTTATATACACCCAAGCTGACTGGCACGCTCGTTCATCCGCACAACCGAATCTTTAGGTCTGGATTAAACCGAACGGAGAGCTCCCGTTCCTGTATGGAAACCACGTCGTCAAAGCTCATCTTGGTCGAATCACCGAAGACACCCCGGAGCATCAGGGCGTGGTTGTCTACAGTATGAGCGATGTCCCGCTGGTAAGCTCTCTTGTCTTTCCAAGTTCTCTTAAGAGTTAAGAAAAGGATATACATGAAAATGTGTGCAGTATATCTGAACTAACATCCACTGTCTCTCTCTCTTTCTCACCTTGGCGCGGGTAGGGTTTCGGTGTGACCGCTAGGTCGACAGTTGATACTCGAAAGTTGGACCCGACGTCTATAATAGTATTCCACCAGGCCGATGTAGGAGAGTATCTTCGAGACGAGGTTCGTTTCGTTGTTTGGTCAATTGACAACTAAATGACATACACTAATTATGTTTGTACATCATCCTCTCTCAACAGGACACCTTGTTCTGAGCCCTTTTGTTCAGTCTATTCTTCTCCAAAAAGAGAGAAAAAGAATTCTATCAACGCCTTGTTGGCTTCTCATTTATCTTCTTCCCGGACAGCCCTTTAAACACACTCTCTATCTCTCTCTTTCGCAATCCTCTTCACCCTTATTCGCCATGTGTAGGATACAATAAAATCACATATAAGGCGGAGAGAAAAGGGAATGGTCAAAACAGGACTCTTTGGTTCCATATTGCATGTTTACTTGTTTCAAGCTCTCCTATTCATCCGTGCAAAGAGCAGAATCTAATTAAGCCTGGTAGTGTTAGGGTTATCAGGTACCCAATCAACTTACCTTCTCACACTCCTCTGTCCCGAGTACGATCACTCTAGGATGATGTGTATGACATGAGCCACATGCTTTCCATCGATAGAATAGGACATCCACTTGAAGAGAATAAGGTGCAACACCATGGAATGTGAATCAAAATTGGAGATACGGGATCATGTTAAATGATGGAATTTCCGCACGTGTGTTTTTCGGTCTGAAGATCATTTCGTCTAAATACCCGAGAGACCAAGTTTCCATCCCTCCATCCATCCATCCCCTTATCCATATACCCATCCCAACTGCCTTCATTCGTCCTCATTATTGGCTTGTTTCTCTCGGGGTTTTTTTTTTGTAAACCAGTGATCCAACGAAGGTTCTTTCGAGAAGCTCAGAGCCCAAGCGTTGACTCCTGGAGTCATATCACTCAGAGTTGTCTCCCCACGTCCCGCTCTATTCTTTCTCAACATGCCCGAGCTCACGCCTGCTACGACGACGCTCAGACCGGATGAGCCGCTTCCAAAGCACCTTAGACCGTCACACGCTTGGAGAAAGATCTGGATTGGTATGAAGAGCAGCCTGAATTTCTACCGGTTCGTTCAATCACTCCCTTCTATCCTTGTTTTTTTCCTTTCTCCTTTCTCCCAATTTGTCTTTGGTTTTGTTCTTTCTATCTCTTGTTATGAGGCCCACCACGTGCGAGACGGGAGGGACATGATCGGTTCAGACATTAGCTGATGAGTCTCGTCCTTTTTTTACTTAAATCTCGAACGATCGTCTGGAATCCGAAAACTCCTATCAGTGTGCATCTTTTGTTCTTCACGATCGTAGGTTTCCTTTGGCAATTCTCGGGTTCATTC
This sequence comes from Phaffia australis, assembly GCA_014825575.1. Lineage (NCBI taxonomy): Eukaryota > Fungi > Basidiomycota > Tremellomycetes > Cystofilobasidiales > Mrakiaceae > Phaffia > Phaffia australis. Next base: position 5,750 of record MVAH01000266.1, read on the forward strand.
ATAGGAGGACACTTCAGAGAAGCGTCTATGCCTACTCTCTAAAGTGTTCAACCCTCATAAAGGTGGACAAATCAACTGAGGCTTTTCTTTCTTCTCTCTTCTTACGATCGGCATATTCTATCAAAGACCCCACTTGTATGTTTTCTTTGAGTAATCTCCCGATCTTTCTCAATCGCGGTTGTATGGAAATTTGACAGATCGAGCTTGTTCTGTCATACCAGTTCTTCTCTGGAATAATGTATGCCTCGAACGGACGTGAGGCTCTTCATACATTTCGTGTCTTGTTTGGGTTTCTGCGTCCGACATGATGATTCTGACTGATCTTATTCCGTTCTTCTCCTCTTGGATATCCGTTCCCGTATTTAGAGTTCCATATCAACTATGTCGACTGTCTCTTCAACTGCGTTAGCGCTATGACGTGTGTTCCCTTCCGTTCCTTCTCCTTGCTATTTGCCCAACGAGCTGTAGACCGAGCGAAGCACGGCTGACATCCATAGGGGTTCTTTCTTGCGGTGACTGTCGTTGCCTATCACAGAGTTTGTGGACTGGCGACAAGCAATTTGAGCACGATGACTGCTTGGCAGCAGACGATTCTGTTTATCCAGATGTGTATCGGTAGCCCTGTACGTCTCTCTCTCCTTCTCTCTTTCCTTTTGCTTCTGTCTTCTTCTTCCCACGACGAAATCTTATCATCGCACTCGAGCATATCCGTATCTCCTCCTCTCGGACGAAACAGATCATTGTCTCCCTGGTGATGATCGCCGTTAGACGACACTTTTTCAGAGTCAAATTCCGAAACGTCATCGAAGATCACCGACGAGAGAAGTCGCTATCAGAAAAACGATTGAGGCGACTCTCTTTCTTGAGCAGGGCCACTTCCAGACGGCCATCCAACCCTGCAGGTCTCAATGGTCTGAATGGAAACAGCGAGGCCGTAGCTGGTTCGACAGCAGGGGTTTCGGCCGGAGAGAAAGGAGAAGAAACCTCAGCCGGGTCGTCGAATTACGATGAATCAGGGAAACCATCATCACACGCTCAGCCATACTTGTCTAATTTCACGTTCCCTGCGCAGTCTCGAGCGGCCACTTCTTCCTCTCCAGTTGGACTCGGATCGAAAGGCCCACTCCAAACGTTTACATCAATGTTCCATCGACTAAGCCCAGACTCTAATCCTGACGAGGAATCGACTGAAGAAAGGAAAGAACGAAAGTTTGCAAAGAAGACCGCAAGACTCGAGCAAGAGCGAGCTCGAAAGCTAGCTGATCAAGCGGAGAAAGCTCGTCGATCAAAAAGCGGAGGGGTTGGTAGAACTGGTGGGTTGAATACCTCGATGATCAGACGAGTTGAAGGAGAGGTGCCGATGTTGGTGAATTCGGCAGGACTCAGAGGAGGCATGGCCACAGAAAGGATGGGCCTCGACTCCAACAACATTGTCAACTCTGAAGTGAGCGAAGACGGACATACACAGGCAGCGATGGATGAGCAGATAGAGACGAATCCACAGGATGAGGTGAAGAAAACGGAGGAGAAGAAAGAAGAGGAAGGGACTGAACAGGCGACTCAGGAAGAGACTGATGATGGTCGCAAGGTGGCGGGACATAAAAGACTGAAGCATATCGGGCAATTGACAGAGTCGCCTGCAGGATCGGGATCAGACTCTCTGGGATTCATCGAACCGGAAGAAATCTTGGAAAAGTCGAACAGGAACCGGTCAAGAAGAGTATCCGAGCCGTTAATTGTGGATCATCTGCCTCAACCGCCTCAACTTATTCATGGTACGCCTTTCATCTCCTCTGCTATTTGAACCCGATCTCTGTCGAGGTTTGATCACTATGCTAATCATTCTATGATACCTTTTGGGTTCTGAAATTTTAAATTGGAATAGAAACGTTCCCTCGATCGAAAACAATCGCGTTCGATCCAGAACAGATCAACCCTTCTCATACAGCGCATCATGCTTCTCATACTGGGTTTAACGGTGACCATAGTTATAACCACAACTATAACCATAACTATAACAACAACAACTACAACCATGGGAATGGGGAGTCCAAAAATTTTGCGAGGACAGGAACAATCGAGTTTGTGGAAGGTGATGCGGGACGTTTAGGTAGAAGAACCGGGGGTGGAGGGACGATGTTTGAGCGAAGTAAGTTTCCTGTTCCAGTTCACCTCTCAACGAGAATGGAACTCTATCAAATAGTATCAAAAATCAAAGTATGGAGGCTGATCTGAGTTGAAACAAAACGATTATCACCAACTAAACCAGCCGCGACTCGCCGATCGGAAGGCGCAGGTACAATTTACGGCCCATCCACTACTCTCTTCCCCCGAACCATGACCAATCGAACGACTGGCGGTCGATCAACCAAACATTCGGGGTTTGGAGGGTTTCCTATGCCACACGAGATCATTTCCTCCACCATCGCTTGGCTTTTTCCCAAAGCGACAGAGAAGTTGACAAGGACGCTGACGATGCAACGAACAGGAACGTTCGCTAGTGCTAAGAGTGTAGGCGCTGGAACAATTTACGGGCCAGGCGGTTCGATGGGAGGGGGAGGTGTGGTGAAGAGTGTGCCATATATCACGTTCGATGCGGTTGTCGGAAGAAACTCACAATTCAAAGATTTGAGCTCAGATCAACTGGAGGAGCTGGGTGGAGTGGAATACAGAGCTTTGAAAGTTCTGTTGTGGATCATTCCTTGTGTAGGTCTTCATTCAGAAGGAACGCAGCTCTCTCGCTGGTTCATGCTTGTAAACTAACACTGTTTTTTTTTGCCTGTTTACTTTCAAATTAGTACTATATCGGAGTTCAACTCATCGGTTGGGTCATCCTCTGGCCATACGTGAATAGCAAGTTTCAGTCTGTTTTTGCAGATCCGACTATCCAGAAGCGGAAGATTGAGATTGGCTGGTAAGCTCCCTACATCTGCTCGTACACACATGTTGTAAGGGACTGGGGATGTATATTTACTTATTCACATCGGGGATGGCCAAATAGGTTTTCAGCATTTCAGGTGGTTTCAGCGTTCAGTAACACGGGGATGAGTCTTGTCGATACATCGATGATTCCTTTCCAGACGGCGTACATCATGACCGTCGTAAGTCACTTTTTCTCACCTGTTGTCTTCCGCGCTGTAGATATTCGATCTTTTTGGTTCCTGCTCTCATCACTGATCTCTCCTTCAATTACTTGGCCGATACGTCCTTGGGTTGATAGTACTTGATATTTTTAATCTTAGCTGGAAATACTGGCTATGTGAGCCTTGTCTATTCATTTCAACTGCAAGAGAAGACAGAATCTCACCACATATTCCTCTCTCATATGATGTTTTCTGCCTACAGCCTATCTTGTAAGTCTTCATCCAAGTATGTCACAAGCCTCTCATATGATCTCTTACAATCAATATTCTTCTCTATACTCTTGTATTCTGCAGCCTTCGTCTCACGATGTATGCATCCACTCCTTTTGATCTGAATCCTTCTGAATCATACGCTAACTTTGGAGTCGATCGTTCCGCTTGCTCAATTGGCATCCCAGCTGGAACGTTTCTAAGATCGTCCCTTCTACCTCTCGGCTACATGAAACATGCCGCTTCCTGCTAGATCACCCGCGTCGATGTTACATCTATTTGTTTCCATCCCGTCAGACATTGTTCTTGCTGATGGTTATCGTCCTGATGACGTAAGTTTTTTTCTCATCCTCTCCCTTTGTTTCTTCTTGAATCTATTAGACTTAACCGACAACTCGATTTTGTGTACAATAGGATGACCGATTGGATCTCATTCCTTGTGCTTGACATTGGAACTCCGTGAGTAAAGTTTAGTTTAAATCAATAGGGTCAAACTTGGAAACCAAAATCTAATCTCTATACATTCAAATGGCTGAAAATGTGTAGCGCGATTGAATCAATACCGGTAGGAACACGTATATCGAGTGCGTTTCTTCAGTCAGCAGCTGTCAGAGCGGCTGGGTTCGCAATCGTTCCGTTATCGGCTTTGGCCCCTGCTGTGAAAGTTTTGTATACCATCATGATGTGTGTTCTTTCTTCCTTCTTTATCCCCCGATGTCTTTTCCTCCCCTCGTCATGTAGAAGTTACCCTTCTTGCGTGAAAAGAGCTAATAACACTTTTTCTGTAGGTACATCTCGGTCTATCCAATCGCCATGTCTGTCCGAGCGACCAACGTGTATGAAGAGAGGTCTCTGGGCTTGTTCGGGGACGAAGACGAAGAGTCGTTGGACGAGGAGAGCTTCGTGAAAGTCGGAGGCGAGTCAAGAATGGCCGGCTTCACTCGATATGTATCTTTCCATGCTCGGTACGGATTCTCTATTCTCGACGCGTAGTTTGTTCTGTAACCTGTCTATTAATCGTTTTGTCATTAATCTATAACAGACGTCAGCTCGCTTTCGACATCTGGTGGTTAGGTGAGTTGTTCTCATTCCATCGTCTATGATGACGTTCACACCTTTACTGACTAATGCCCTCTTCACCCTCAATATGACCGGTGTAAAAAGCTCTCGCTTTGTGGCTTGTATGCATCATCGAACGAGGACAGATCAACGAGTCTGCTAGCGAGAGCTATTTCAATATTTTTTCCATCCTGTTCGAACTCGTTAGTGCTTATGGTACGGTTGGACTTAGTCTAGGAGTGTCTTTCGTAAGTGGTTTCCCTATGTCTTGACATATTATCGTCATACTGAAACTCAGATGTGGATTTTTTGTTCTTGAAAATCATATCCGAAAACACTTTTGAACAGGATAACTATTCACTTAGCGGAGGATTCAAAGTTCTTTCCAAGTTAGTTGTTTGCGCGGTGATGATTCGAGGGAGACATCGTGGTTTGCCAGTGGCCATCGATCGGGCCGTAATGCTACCGAATGAGTTTGTCGAGGAAGATGCTGAAGTTGCCGAGGAGGAAAGATCTAAACAGAGCAGGCGGGGCAGGTAAGGTCTCCCGACACAATTGAAGCCTAATCGTTGCTCGGACTTAACTGTTTTCCCTTGTTTGCGAATGATTCTTCTCTAGCACATACTCTTTCCGACAGGCGCCTATGGATGTCTCCTACGGTCATGTCCGTAATCGTAGAGCTTCCACTTTCTCCGCCCATGTTCCGCGTCCTGGACCAACTCAGCCGTTCTTCCCCCCTTCGACCGTGGGTGACTCGGAGTGCGCCGTTGATGATGATGATGCCGACGATAACGACGGCGGTGATGACTATCAACGACGATCGGCTGACCACCCAACAGGAGGTACAATCTTCCCAAGCCTTCATTCCGTTGACTGGACGAAACCGCCTGGCATAGGTAGATTAGGTGGGGGAGCACCGGGAAATCTAACACCCGTGAAAGAACAGACGACCTAGCGTAGACACACCTTGGATGAACCTTCCTCTGTCAATTTTGCTCACTTTCTTCTTTCCTCCTTGTTGCATCTACGCTGTCTTTCATCACTCCTGAACAACCCTTTCTTGCATAGATCTCTTTTCCTTCGATCTTTTCTTGTACACCACGCTTAGTTTTGTCGTTTTCGTTTGATTCCTTCATGCTTCCATATTCAACAGTTCAGTCTAAAATACGGCCTCATAACCTGACGGGACAAAACTCGTCTTATTGCTTTATCATTTCTTGTTCTTTTACCACACAGCTGCAATTTCATCCTCGCTTCTCTACTCATTTTTTAGTCGTCGGTTTTGTATTCTGTTCTCCTCCAAATACCTATAATCAAAGTATTTTCTTGATGTCGTTTGCATCATGCTTCTCTTTATATCAGAAAGATACCCAGGATGATATACGGACATAAATTATATTCCACAAAAGCATTGACTGCCAGGTGTCAAACAGAGCGATCAGACCTGTCTTCTGTTACTCTACACACAGCACAACAATGAATATCTAGCAAAGTCGACCACCAACATCGCTTATGAGACTCAAAATCTCTTTCCGTTTGACCCACTGATTCTTCTCCTCAATTGTATCTTTTGCGCCTAGAACTTCAAGGTTCGGACCCAACGTTGAACTGTGATACGGTGACAAGTAGAGACAGAGTGCCAAGGCAGAAACTAGTCTGTAGACTATTTTGTTGGGAATCAGTTTGAGGTTCAGAATTTCGAGATGCGAATAAAAGAACAATGTTTCTGTTTGAGTACTTTGTTCGATAGTGCACCAAGGAAGAGGAAGAACATGAGAAGAAGATCAGGTTCAACGTACCAACGTCTTCGGATTTATTTTCTAGTTTGATGGCTTCTACAAGTGCGATGACGATCTCTAGAGTCCAATCACTCTCTTCTTCAGAATCCACGTCGTTTTCAAGTCCCCCCGATGAGTTTCGTCGATGTCTCAATCCAGCCACGTTGAATGCCAAACCAGCAGCCGAGCTCTTCAACGATGCATCATCACTAAGGAGACTATCCACCATGAGCGCTGTAAGAATTTCTCGTGGAGGTAACGGAGATGACGAGTATAAAGACGGGTTGGTGAGCTGATATGTTGTGGAGAGAATGAGGGACGCGAGAGGAATGGTGGTGAACGCGTTTGTCAAGAATCGAAGGAATGTAAGACGGAACGATCGAGGAAGAGATGAGGTTTTGGCGGAAGAAGATATGGAAAACAAACACAAAAGTTCTAGTATGGGAGGGAGGGACAAGTTGGCTTGACTATCCGAAGAAGATGTACGAGATGGCATGGTGCTGAACGTCGACACCCTTCGATCTATGATAGCTATCCTCCAGAGATCGACGAGCGGAAACGACGCTTCGTAGCCAATGTTCCGGACAACTTGAACAGTCGCTTTCATGAACTCTTCGAATAAATCTTCTAGTTCGATACCATCCGGAACGGTCTTTGTTTCTAGGAACGGAACAAGCTCCCTTTCGACCAGATCAACCAATCGTTTACACTCCTGTTTTCCAAATGCTCCATATTCACTCTTTTCATTTAACAATGATCCTTTAAGCTTTCCTATCAAAGCTGGATAATTCGGCGTCGCGCCATAAATGATTGGGTTGACTGAAACGGCCTGGACAGCAGGTAGCGGCCACGTGGAGTGAGGATGAGGTGGGAATGCCTGGTACAGTAACAGATCGATTTTTGTCTTCAATTCCGACCTATCTCCTCCTCGAAGCTCGTCTATCTTCTTCTCCCCGAGGAAGAAGACGAACGACGGGGTCACGTGAATTCCTAACTCGGCAGCAATCTCGCCTCCTCGACCTACACCGATATCAACGGTAGTAAAGGCGTAAGCGTTGGCTGGCACTCTCTTATCGTGCATTTCTTGAGATTTCGATTTGGCTAGGCTCTCAAACACAGGCTCTATGACCCGACAAGGAGGACATGTGCGCGGATTGGTGACAAACACCACAGTGGCTTTATGAGAGTTGAGAATGGAATGGAGAGAAGTGGGAGAAGAAGCAATCTGTAGAGGAGAAGTTAGCGTGGAGGAACTACTGGTCAAGGAGGTTGGTCGAGATGCAGAGACTGCAGTTGAGGAGGAAGCTTGAGCAGCTACCGAGTTGAGAAGGGTCGAAGCAAGGCCTTGATACTGAGCGGGTATACCTGACGGTTCGTTCGGCCGAGCTTGTAAGGATGAGGGGACAGATGGTTGAACAGGAGCACTCGATGAAGGTCTTCGAGTAGGGTTGAACATAGCATCTATCTGAGGCCTCAAGGAGGCTCCGAAAGGAGTTGAGAGGAAGTCTGATGGAAGGTCTAAGTTGAACATGGCAGGAGGCGATAATCAGCTCTGAACTCAAAATGACAAGAGGTGTTTCTTTTTGTAAGCGAGAGACCTTGTAGATTAACTCACTGGAAATCCAAGTAGGTATAGTGCCTCCAGTCAAGAATCCCACTGCATCAGCGGTGAACGAATTGCACTGAACAAGCACACGCACGAGCCAACGAAAGACGCATGGTCAGCGCGGATATCGAAATTGCACAATGAACGGCCTAGCATGCGTACATTGAAATCTAGCAGGTGATACTGCGAAAGGGAGGTTTAGATCACAGCAACATCTATTAGCATATTTTATCATGGTGACATGATAACGGTATCTTGAGAACGGTCTTACCTTCTCCGCCGTCCAATGATCTTTCAGGCCATCTAGATACTCCTCCCAAGTTTCCTGGTCCAAGGCGGTCTCACCCATGGGGATGATCTTTAAGGGAGCTCCATGCTGTTCCACCCGATGTCATGTATCTACACATTAGCTTTACTGATACAAGCGCGGATCAAGAGATTACATTTACACGAGCTTCTTACATGAGTGGAAGCAGGCTTTGATTTTAGAATTCCTTGTCCATAATACACTTCTTGACCGAATACAACGACCGAGGTATCTGTTTAAACCGTGGACCCAGAATGAATACACGCAGAATTTCACACAAGGAGACAGTCAAACGACTTCATCATCTGATCTTCTTGACGATACCATCACTGGGCAAGGTAAAATTCGTGAGACTCACGCCATATTCCATCGATCTGTTTACCCGTCAGTGGAAGAGAAAGCGACCTGGCGAGACCGTTGCTGAGATCTGTTCCACAACCGCACAGAAAGACCAAAAAGATAGCAATCAACACAGAATCAAGATCAGTTTTCTTCTACAAAGAGTTTCGCGCTATGGTGGAAGAGAGCGAACCATATACGTATAGGTCTACTTTGGACGACATGTTTGATGCGTGATATCTTTGATGAATGCTGGTGGAAGTTAGACAGCAAGGATGGTTGTATGCGCGTCAACTTCTTCATCCTGACATCCATCATCGTCATCCATCATCATCGTCGTTCTCTTCGTTCTCGTCCATCTGGTGGATACCTTTTTAAATGACACTCTATAGCAAACACTTCAATCGACTGGTGTCTCGATCTCTGTCGATCGCTCGTCCGATCACTCCTTTCGCTTCGTACTCGACAGCTTCTTCCGTCAACCCATCGGGACCTTCATCCTCTGCTCGGAAGAGCTCAGTGAACGCATCGGAGATTGCTCATTTCTCTAAACTTTCTTCTCAATGGTGGGACGAGTCTGGCGAACTCTCACTGCTGCATCGAATGAACCCTCCTCGGCTTGCATTTCTCCGGGAGAAGCTGCAGGAAAGTATGTGGAGGGAGGACGTCCGAGCGAAAGAGCTGCCGAAGGCAACCTGGCTCGAAGGGAAGAAGGTCCTCGATGTTGGCTGTGGAGGAGGTTTGCTCTCAGAGGTTTGTCTCTTGATTCTATATCACATTCGCCTGGTGGTGAGATAATGTTCACCCCTTTCCCTTCTCTCTCGCAACGTACGTCTTGTTCTATTGATGATTCCAACAGTCCTTGGCTAGGCTAGGAGCAGATACCCTAGGCATAGATGCCACTCCTACCAACATTCCACTCGCCCAGTCCCACGCTGCGCTCGATCCAATGTTAGAGTCTCGGTTAGAATACAGGCATCAAACAGCTGAGCAGTTGTTAGAAGAACAGAGCGGCTCATTTGATGTAGTCTGTGCTCTGGAAGTGTTAGAACACGTGGATGAGCCTCGAGCCTTCTTGAACGATCTAGCCGGTTTGGTCAAGGTGCGTTCTCTACCTTTCTTCTCTTCTGCCTTTCTCTCTCAGTTCATATCTAATATACGAACGTAACACACGCACTTCTCTTCATACACTTAGCCGGGTGGTCATCTCGTCCTGTCCACTATCTCTCGAACCGCGCTTGCCCACCTCCTTACCATCACCCTAGCCGAGACAGTTCTCCGTCTGGTCTCTCCTGGGACCCACACATCTTCCAAATTCGTCAATCCGACCGAACTAGACGAGTTCTTTGATTCTTTAGGATGGACAGGTCCAGAGAGGGAGAGCAGAGGTGTGATCTACAATCCGTTGGTTGGAAAATGGGTGTTAGTAGGGAAGAACACGGGAGAGTTCGGCAAACTGGCGAATTATCTGTATTTCGTGAAGAAACCATTGAATGGATGAAATTAAACCTTTCATTCCCCAGGAACCAACATGAGAGGCCAAAGTGAGCTGCTGCAATCAATAAGCGCGTGATGAGCATGGTCATGAAGAATGAGAACTATTAAAGTAAGATAAAAAGGAGAAAGGTATCCTAAAAAGCCAAGAACATGGTTCATGCAGGCATATGGGTGCAAGGGAACGAAGCAGTTTCAAGTCCCTGAATGAGGGATATCTATGATGAAACCATTAGCAAAGGACCGAAGGCAGAGAGACGAGCTAGACGAGAAGGAAAAAGAGTCCAAATCAATTACGAAAATTAGAGGCATTACAAAATGATATAAAGGGAGAAGAAGAAGATATCAAGAGGATATTAGCACAAATACGAGCACGCCGATGGATATAAGACCATGGTGAATTGCGGATATAACGAAGAACAAAGCCAAAGATTGAGAGAGACGACAAAGGAAGTAAAGGAAAGGAAGGGTATCTGGTTTATACCGAAAATGAAGACAAAATACGAAGATATCATCTCGTAGTGGATACATGATCGAAACTAATTGAGATTAGAGGATGGATGTGCGAAAACTAGAATCCAAACGCAGAAAGCGGTTTAGAAGAAGACGAGGAGGTCAGATTTTTTGAGAGGAAGTATGGGTGACTATACGTGTGGTTTTGAGGTTAGTTTTTTCTTTTCTTTCTCCTAATTCAAAGAGAAGGTTCCCGGGAATAGAACAGAGACGACTTCTATGACTGGATGGTTCTTTGTCTTGCCCCGCCCCCATCACCACCCTGTACGCTCCTCACGATCGTCCCTTCTCTCGCTAATTCTCTCCTCAGTACTTCTTC
>MVAH01000267.1:0-16432 GCA_014825575.1 Phaffia australis
GGTCAGACCGGGTTTGTGGGCAAGNNTGTGATCAGGGTCGGCAACTAGCTGGCTGAAGTCGGAACGAAGGACAGTATCTGAGGACATAGCAACATGTTTTAATCTTGCCTCAAGTTTTACTCAGCCTATTTCATACCTACGCGGTCTTGTTGTGCTTGAGGAAATTTCGAAAGATGATTGAGAAATCTTTATACATGACCAATGAAATGATAAGTATCAAGGTAGAAATGTTCTCAATGTTAGGGTTACGCCATTAGTCTGATGTAAGATACTGATTAAAAAAATATGTCTAAGATCTGATGGTCACACAAGAATGACATATGTGGATAGTTTCGTTTCAACCTCTTTACCAGCTGGTATTCCTCCATCCAGCCCATAAGCTTGTACATTCTTTTAAGGAATTTGAGAACAGTACAAGATAGACAATCAAAGAATGGCTCAGACATCCAGTATCGTTGCTACGGCGCTTTTGTCTTTGTATGTTCTATTTTCTTATCACCCTTCTATCATGCTCTTGTCCTTGGATGATTATTGAGTTTGACCACGACTCTGCTCTTTTTTCTTTGCTGAAACGATCACTGGACAAAACAGAACTTTAGGGTATTGGATAGGAATTGGCAACAGTCTCTCTTTCCAGAGGGATCGGGACATTGCCCCTCTTGAAAAAGATGATGACGATGCCTCTGCAGAGCTGAAGGAAGAAGCTGCACCACTTTCATCATTAGATCCCATAGAAGTCAAGGTCAAACATGAAGAAGAGGCTATCATGTCTGGTAGCGAAGACAATGATGAGAGCGAAGAGGAGAGTGAAGATGAGGATGGACCTGTGGAAGGGTTAGATGCCGTTCAGGCTGGATTCATGGAGGAATGCAAGATGGTTCGTTCTCTTAGTTTCCCTTATTGTTAATAAGAATCTTGTTTCAATTTAATTTTTTGAATTGGGTGATATTGTTGCACTCTACAGGTCCTCGTTGTTCGGACTGATCTGAAGATGACCAAGGGAAAGATCGCTGCTCAATGCGGGTACATGCATTCCGCTCGTTCCACTTCTGAGAGACGATTGTATACTGACCAAGCGTTTGAGGTTATGCTGAATAGGCATGCAACATTGGCTTGTTACAAAACACTTCTGGCATCGAATCCGATGCTGTTGAAACACTGGGAACGAACCGGGTATGTGCCTTGTTCCTTATTCACTCAGAGAAGAAGGAAAGATTTACCGACGGAAACTAAAAACGTCTCCTCTTCGTGGGTCTCAACTGTAATCAAAAGCCAAGCAAAGATTGCACTTCAGGTCAATTCGGAAGACGAGTTGCTATTACTTCAGGCGGTGGCCCAATCGTTGAATGTTTGCGCAAGAGATATTTGTGATGCTGGTAGAACTCAGATTGCGGCTGGAAGTCGTACAGTGCTCGGTGTTGGACCTGGTAAGTTTCAAACATGTCTCGTACTACTTGGTGCTTGTTTCCGAATTTGTGACTGAGTATTTCCTTCTTCCTACTCGAAACCGGCTTGTAGCCCCCGTAAGCTTAATAAACCAGGTCAGTGCTTATTTACCCCCTTACTGTCTCCTCTCTCACATCGTCGAAGGAGAAGCTGTACACTGACGGTCTTGAACATATACATTTTCTTCTCTTGCCCCTCTTTCTTTCTCTCCGCTTCTGTTTTCATGACGCAAGATTACTGGCAAGCTTAAGGTCAGTCATCCACGTTCACTTTGCTATTTTAAGTTTCTTTTGTCTAGAATTAAACCTCCGAACTTCGACTGATCAAGAGCGATTGACGAACCTTGTCTTTCTTTCTTTTTTGTCTTATCAGTTGCTTTGAGTGTATTCATTGCTCGGAAGAGACGTGGAAAGTTTTAAACCTAACACGTTCGATGATATAAAATTTATTGACACAAGAGAGCGTTCAAAATCTACGAAATCGAAAAATCTGCCGCTATTGGACGAAGCAGGATGTCTCAATCACAAGCGTCGTGAACATGGATGAAGAGATAATCAAACAACTAACAATCGGGCGACAGGATTGACAAAAAGATGGCTGAATAGGTGTTATATATATGTACCTTGTTTGTCTCGATCTTTGTTTGTATTTCGTTCTCTTTTTGCATCACTTTCGATGTCTGTCTTGCAAAACTATCAACTTTGAGTCGGAAGCTAACCAAGCGGTAGACAAAAGAAAATAAAGGTGAAAACAAGGTTGAGCCCGATGAACAAGCGTCTTGAAAGTCTAGTCGATGATAATGCCGACCAACAGCCGGAAGGCGGGAAGCGAACGAGGCGCAGTCTGAAAGAGAAAAAGGTGGCGGGCCGGGTTTGACCCACATTGTGACGCGTCCTAACGCATACGACGAGACGCGACTGACTTTCGATTTATATCTTTTCCCTTCGTCATGATTTCATTCGGGCGTCGTTCACCTTAATTTTGTTCGATCAGATATAGAGAGAGTTGTTTATCGACCAAATGTGGATGCTTGGTAGAGCTCAAACCAAACAACACCGACAGTTCGAAGAGAACGTGACGAACTGACGAAGAAGTCAAGAGAAAAGAATATGAAAAAGAAGAAGAAAAACACAAGAATACACGCTACACGAGAGAGAGAGAGAGAGAGAGAGAGAGAGAGAGAGAGAGAGAGAGAGAGAGAGAGAGAGAAAAAACCCAGAAAGGGCAAGAATAATGGAAAAGAAAACATTAACCCACGTCTCTGCCCTATACTCTTGTTTTTCGCCTCCCTCTGTTACTCTCTCCCAACTGTCCCCCCTGTTGGCTGAACTTCCTCCTTGAAACAAAGACGAAGACAGACAAACGAAGAAGACGAAGAAGACGATAACGTCGACGACGGGGAAAACAACAACAACAATAATAGTGATCAACCTCATCCTCTTCTTTATATCCAAATACAAAGGGGAAAGCAAAAGGCATCCTCTTGCCCTCTCTCATTCAGGTCTCGATTATCATCATCCATCCCCTTTACCATTCCAGGTACGCGAGGTGACCAACTTCCCGACCTAATTCTACTTTGTTGCATCGTTTACTCATCATTCTTTCGTGAAAACATTCTGTTCCTTCCTCAATACTGCTCGCCTTCTTCCTGTTTTCATTCTTCTATCCTTCCCTCGGATCTTGCTCAACATTCTCCTCTATCAGAACAAAGGCACTTGTCACTCTTTTAACCCATCTGCAATCTTCATACTCTTTTCTCGCCTTTCTCTTTTCCCTCCTACTCAATCTAGCCACCACGGATCTTAACAAACTTATCCGACGCATATACCCCAGTTCTTCCTTCTCCATCCTACCCAACTACATCCAATCATGGCATCCATGGTTCAACCATCAATCTTTAACCCCGATCCGTGTCGGTCCCTTCATCAGTCGTTTCGTCGCCACCAAAACTCTCTTCGGTCAACCTCTCAATCATTCTCTCGTCCTCGATCGTCCTCAATTGTCACACCTGATCCTCCAACACTCGATGACACCTTGGCCTCTCCTTCTGCCACGCTAGACAGTCCAGCTAACCATTTTCATTCGTTCTCTGCTGTCAGACGGAAGCTGGATTTCAGAGTGACCATCGGAACAGATGACTCTTCGTCAGAAGAAGAGACCGAGAGATGTACTAGTCCGCTGTCGGCTAGGAACGAAAAATTCGCTCGGATACAAAAGGCTTCAGCCATGCTGGTCGATCCTTCTTCTACAATCGCTCCTGCTCTCAACAGTTCATTCACCGTTCCCCGTACATCCCAGCCCCATGGTCTATCAAAATCAGTCGGACACGCACACACTCGGAACACTAGTTCAACATCTACTCTGCGAGCCTTTCAACCAAGTCGGCCTCGATCATCCTCAAAACTTGGAGTCGAAAGACCAGGTGGTCTGGGTGACATCACGTTTGGAACGAGCCTCAACACGCCGTCTTTTCCTATGCATTCTCCATCCTTCAATATGCACACTTCCACGTCGACATCTAGTCTGGCATTCGACCTGGCAGAGCAATCATCACCCACCAGACCTTCATCTCCGAAACGATCTCGATCCAGCTCGGCCGCGACCGTTGTTGAAAACAAGGAAAACATGCTGACCTCATCACTTCCTCCATCGTTCAAATCTCGACGGACTAGCCCTCACCCGGTCGTCCAACCATCTTTGTCATCGTCTTACGTGAGCGGATCTTGTCCCAAGCCCCAACAGATCCAAAGACTCATGGGTCCATCTCCTGGCAAGCCGCTGGGTACTGGCTCGAGGGACAGTCCGATGGGATCACCAGAAAACCAGCAGGCTGAGATCAGCTTTGAAGACGCAAGACCAAGTCCGGATGCATTCAAAGTATCGCTAGTCAAGAAGGGCCAAGACGGATCTATCAGAAAATCGATGCAGAGAGTACGTCCCTTTTTATTTTTATTTTTGTTTTATTTTTAATGTTGTATCTCTCACAATCATGATGAACGCTAAACAATCTTTTCGCTTGGTTCCAAAAGTCACCTCTGACACCGAATCCCAAGATCAACTTTCAGCGCAAGTTTTCATCATCCTCTCTTCCGTCACCCAAGTTCAATGAATTCCCATTTTTCTCGGACGATACATCTCCCCAACCCACCCGACGCACCATTAATCCGCTTTCACACTCATGCTCCAAACCGTCCACATCGTCTAATCTCGCCCTATCTTCATCGGGTTTTACGGCTGACCGGCCTCGGATGAAACATCTATCTGCCTCCTGGTCTGGTCTGGCTACTAGGATCGAAGAACAGGACACCGACATCAGTGACTCGCCCCACTTGCCCCGCGGACTCTCCTTTGAAGAAGCTATCCTGAACGACTTTAGACTTCGCAGTCCCGTCAGGCGAACAAGTGTCTTTCCATCGTCCTCATCAGCTTCTTCTTTCTCTTCGGTTACGTCGACTCCTTTCAGGCCATCAAGATTATTTTTCCCGAATTCACCGGCAGCTGGAGAGTTTAGCACATCCTTCAACTCATCATCTGAAGATCCGAATTCATCAAGTCCTCTAAGGTCTTCTTATGAAGCTAGAACAACCCAGCCAACGGTTGTCAGTCGATCCGACTTGGAATTTAACTCGGACAGCTTAGTAGGCCTTGGGTTCAACTTCCCTATATCCACTTTTGGGGCGCCCGATGTAGGCTCTCCAACGTCTGTCGGCTGTATCAGCGGCGGTGGCGACGACGGAAAACGATTGAAGCGGAAAGGAGAAGCCGTGATGGATGCTCCCCGATTACCAAGCCGAGCGGCGTTCGAGTTTGTTCAGCCAGTTGCTGCATGCATGTCAACGACACCTGAAAGTCCCACTCTAAACATCCAAAGTAGTGGTGATGAGCGAGAACAAGAGGGACACCAGCGACCTGAGATAATGAGGCGACCGAAATTGCAGAGAGCGATGGTAAACCTTTTTGAAAAGCGATTTGAGTGTGTGGACAAACTGGGTCAAGGAATCGGAGGGGTTGTTTGGTCAGTCAAAGACAGAGAGACAGGAACGGAAGGAGCTGTCAAGATCAGTACGATCTTTTCCGGTCTAAGAGACAGGTACTTCTGTTTCCTATTGGCAGAAATGAATCCTAACAGCTGGGCTAACTTTCCCTCCTTCTCATTCGCACAGAATTCGACACGCGGAAGAACTTGATATTCTCCGTTCCATCTCGTCTAACACCGGGGCTCAGCACCCAAATATTCTTCCCCTTCACGCCGGTTGGGAAGAAAACGGTCGTCTGTATCTGCAAACCCCTTTGTTCCAGTCGGGCGATCTCTCAACCTTCCTAGCATCTCTTGTATACACTCCTTCTGGGTCCTCATTCGTTCCTCTCGTTCATCAGACTACCAATTCGACTGGTGGACTAGACGAATCCCGCGCATGGAAGTTGCTCGCCTCGCTCTCATCCGCGCTCGCTCATGTTCACTCGATGGACATCATCCATCTAGACATCAAACCTTCGAACGTCCTGATTGACGGTGAAGGAGAGGTTGTGTTAGCTGATTGGGGGCATTCTACTCGCTGGCCTAGAAGGGCGCCTCGGGAGATCTTGAAAGGATCTGGCTTGTCCGGATGGGAATCGATGGACGTACCTTCAGCAGAGCCGGCTATGGGGAACAACGGTGGGGCATTTGGTTTTTCAGACGTCAGTCCCTCGAGAACCGAATTGATGGATTGGGAGAGAGAGGGCGATAGAGATTATCTGAGCGCCGAAGGCGTCAGAGGAATCGTCGGTAAGGAAGGAGACATCTTCAGTCTTGGCCTACTCATGTTGGAGGCTATCACAAACATCGTCCCGCCTACCTGCGGTGATCCATGGCATCGACTTCGGACCGACGACTTTTCCGACCTAGAGGACTCGTTAGAACCGTCGTTCGCGCCCTCAACATCTGGATTCCCATCGAATAGCTCATTTCATACTTTTTCTACGTTCATCTCGACCTCCAACCACTCGATGCACACCTTGGACTCTGTCCCGCTCGTCACACCCGGCGCATCATACTTTCCCTCCACATTCCTTGACATAGATCAGATGAAACCCTCTCCGACAGGATTATCTTCCAGTACAAAACCATGGGGATCTGAACCGATGGTCACGTTAGTGAAAAAGATGATGTCTTCTGATCCGACTGTTCGACCAACGGCGATAGGGCTCTCAAGTCATTTCGCAGTCAGGTCTGCCAAGGACTTGATGGATGCTGGTCGAAAGGAACGAGCGGGATCAACCGAGCCAGGAACTCCTTTCTTGCTCAAACAATCATCTTTCCCAGGATACTTTAACGGAATGGCAGTAGCAGCAGCTGCCCCGCTCTGTCCAAGCTGGTCGTTCGGTCGGGCGAGCCCTTCTATCAATTCGCCGGTGTTGCTCTCATCGGCAGGGCCGAGCCTTATCCCTGAACCAGAGACGTTTTTAGCTTGTGTGTTAGGTAGACAGCCGAACCGGACAGGAAGCTTCATTCCTGCTCAAGTGTTGACTTCGTTTAGTGGGGTACGCATCAGAGATCATTCCCGAGAGATTGACCAGGATGACGACGTGGAGAACTCGAAAGAGGAGAGGCTAGGCATGCAAGTTGAACAGTGAACCTCGAGTGGTCTGACTGCTTCGTTTTGATCAAGCCTTCTTTCCTTCTCTCTTCTCCGTTTGCTTTCTTTATCTCATCTTATTCTTCTTGCCTTTTGTTCTTTTGTTCTTTCAGTTATTTATTTGCACGTCTATTTGCTTTATATACCCGTTCTTCATAATCTTCAGTATATCACCACTTGTTCTTTGTTTGATTCCTCTATACACATACGCATAAATCTACCTTTACCCAACCTACCTACTTACCTACTCGTACCCTGACGCCTAACATTTGACCCAAAGGAAGGCGCCTGGCTAAGTGTGTATTCTTCTTAAATGCCATTACGTTCTTCTTCTCTTTCTTTTTTACATCAAACTTATATCTATATCACCCCAGATACCCTTCCTTTTCCTTTTCCTTCTTTTTGTTTTTGTTTTTGTTTTTTTTTGGATTACTCGCTCTTGCTGACTTATTCATAACCTCTTATCTGTCCTTCTTTCATTCACTTTCCCAAATAGAGATTCTTTCCAACCTCCTCTCATCGGACAATTCTCCCCTCCTCACAACCTGTCTTCACATCTCGCCTCGTTAGACTAGTCGTACATGAAACCTTATACCAAACCCAGCCGGTTACCCTTTTCTTCTATTCTCTATCATGTTTGATTCATTCACCTGTTCATCCTCTCTTTCTTCGTGATTCGGTGTGTTTTCTTATAGTGTTTTTCTTTTCTTCTTCTCCTTCTTCAAACGTGACCTGTCTCATACTTACTTTTCCAATTGCTATTTTTGTTGATTTCCCCTTTGGTTCATATGCTTTATGTTGGTAGAGCCTCGATATGATGTACTCTACCTCTGTCTCTACCTGATGGAGGCTTCTTTCCTATCTATCTACACGTCTGTGTGATCAATCTGACAGAAGACAAAAAATGCTCCCCTTGGAGATGATTCCGGGATGAGGGTCGACTCAATAGATATCGAGAATTAAAGCGAAGTGAACACAATTAGGCAGGCAGGAAACCCATTCGTCGTTGTGATTTATGGGTGGGGTATATGTAATGATGTTCCTTCATCCTTTCCCGACACTCTTCTCTCGCCTCGAGCAGTATATGTGATTGGTCGGCTCGTTGAGCGGGATCAGAAGAGAGTAAGGAAGAATGAAAGAAAGTGCGTAGAGTGTTACAAAAAAAAGAAGAATATATATATATGAGATGCAAGGTGACAACAAAGATGGCCCTCGAATGAGGGGATGCATAAGTCCCACCACCAAATGTTACAGGGCTAGACAGATGTTCCACCCGATGATGCGCTCTGTTCTGAAAGAGAGAATGCTCGTTCCAGATGTTCAGCGATCGAATGCACGCAATAGGTGAAGATTTGCTAGGAAAGACCGGAGGAACAAGTTGAAACGTGGGCCGCTTCCTTTCGGCTCTAGAGAGGTGGTGGCTCGGCGGTCGACTGATTCGAGATTACTTCTGAATACGGTTGGAGAGTAAGGATGGGGGTTGGAGGAGAAAGACGAAACAGCGGGAAGCTGATCTCAAGGAGATCCGGTGTCTAGTGCTTGGTTCGGTCCCCAAGATTCTGTTTGATCGACAGTGTACCCAGCAGAAGGAACCACGCCTGATAGAGGAACAACGCTCTGTTTAGGAACTCGGATGTTGGGTGCTTGGAACCCGAGTGATGCTGTGACGGGTAATTCGCTTGTCAACCTCTCGGTTGACGTTTGAAGCACTGTCCGTCCAAGACTTGCCGAAAGTGAGGTCTGGTTGGTCATAGGCGGGTTAGCTGGCGGGGACTCGTCCTTTGTTTACAAGGCCAGAAGGAAACCCATGCAAGTGGTAAGCGTTGGATAACAGGCAAGAAAGAGGAAAGAACAATGGTGACTACGACAGAAGAAGAAGGGAGCTACTCACGACATAGGGCTCATTAACGATCCCACAAGCTTCTTTAGAGTTAGTCCATAGGCCACCTGAGTACCCATCCGAGTTGGACTTTTGTCTGAGGCGCCACTCTTTGACCAAATAACCGGCGATGCATACGAAAGCAATGAGAACTATAGAGCCAGTGATCCCTGCAGCCATTTGGGCGTCTGGGCTGTTGTCAGAATCGCTGGCGAGCACGCTCGTGGGGCTTGTGGCTGCGAGCGCAAGGGCAACGGCGGGAGGATTTGTCGATGGTGAATTAGTCAGGTTGGGTTTGCTAATGATCGGCACGGTATCGGTTCAAGGCACAGTCAGAATTAAAAGCTGCCAAGAGAAAGCAAAGCAAGAGGAGAACGAAAAGACGGGACTGACAAGCCAGATGGACTGGCTGGGTGACTTGCAAAGGTGGACCAAAGCCTGTATGATGGAACATCCGATGCCTGTAGAATCGGTGCCGCCCTAGCCGAAAGGGCTGAGAGAATGATGAGTGAGGTGAGTGAGGTGAGTGAGGTGAGACTCGACATGAAAGTTTACGGGTAGGGCAGTGAGCGGCGAGTGTTCTATCCAACAGGGTGAGTTATCAGTGGCAGCCGCAAGAGCAAGAGAAGGAGCAGGAACAGGACCAGGACCAGGAGCAGGAGCAAGAAGTAGCAGAGGTGTAGAGAAGGAAAGCAGGAAAGAGAAGGGAGAAAAGAAAGAAAGAAAGAAGGAAAGAACTAGGATGTCATTATGTACATTCCTCTAAGAATGGAATTCTTTCCGTTAGCTTCTAAAACAGATGGAACCCAAACAAGTCAAAGAAGGGCACGATCATTTGGGGAACATTGTGTTATGTATACTCAATGGTAGTACGTGTGTGTGTCCGTAGTGTACATCCAGAGGAGCGACAGTCTGAGCCACGGGAAGTAACCGGCTTTGGCTACTGTGCCTGAACGCCATGTTGTATAGTAAGGGCGATTTTCGAGGGAACTATAAATACAGAACTATAAACATTATGCCCTCTTCTACAGGGTCAACAGATAAATAGATCAGCCAAAAAGAGCGAGTGATGAGCGAGTAAGCGGCAGATGACATCTAACAAGAAAGGTCGAGTCAAACAGACGCGATCATGTTGCGCCTAGAATTTCTTCGTTTTCCTTTGAAAGGAAGAACAAACGGACGCCTGGTGTGAGTGATGAAGAAAACGAAAGGAACAGAAAATGAAGCTAATAAGATCCGTGGAAGAAGAACGATCAGTGCGGGACGGTGAAGGCTTTTTTAGACTGGTAATTTACTGTCGAGTTTTCTTATTGAACTCTATTCTATAAAACATATCCTCCACTATCCCTTTCTCGTTCATCCCGCAGCAGACAAGATCCAATTGGAACCGCTTTTATGTCTGCACGCCTCGTTCAACAACTGAAGTCATGTTCCTGGTTCCATCTCTGTCTACTATCCGTCCTTCACTCCATCAGTCTCCTTCAGGATCGCCTCGACCAGATCGACGACGACACGAACCTCTGGAAGATAGTCCGCTTCCCATCGATGGCTGAATGCTTGGACGCAACCGGAAACTTGGGCTCTTACAAAACTCAACGGTGGTTGATTAGGTCGATCAGGTACCCTGTATGTGTTCTGTCAAGCAAAGATAGAGAGAAAGAAACAGAGAAAGCCAAGTGTGACGTTAGATATCCATCGTAGGATACATCCATCGCACACGCATATACCCACTTGGATACCCCAGTGAACCATGCCCCAGAAATCTCGCCAAGCCCAGCCAGCATCTCGTTCGCACAATGCTTGAACCTCGTTCACCCATTCTACCACCCAGCTCTCTTCTCCTTGGCCGTCCCTCCTGGCTTTGAGTTTGAGAATCTCCCTGACATCCGCTATCGATTCCGCACAAGCGTCTAGATCAGAGCACAGACAATCATACATCTGTCTCAGATTTGTTGAGTTGCCCCACTTGATGATAACAACACAGAACCACATATCACTTAGAAGAAGTAGAAGTCATCGAGGGTTAGAGAGCACACAGGAGAACATACGTTGTGGTTGATTGATAGGATCGGTGTTCCGGTCTCTTCTCCTGTCGACAAGTTTTCCACTTGGTCTAAGGTTCAGGAAGAGCGGAGTACAATCATCCTCAGCATATCCCTATGTCGTGCGACTATAGAGGAGGTAACAATGTCAACGACAGTACTCACGGTACCATCCACTAGGCACAAATATCGTTTCACCCTCCTCCTGGATCACCGTCAGCCCGACCTGGTCTACCTGATCCCACTTTTTGAACCTCGACCGATCGACTTTCCTGATATCTCTCAAGAGCTCACTTCTATTCTCACTAGGATTCCTCCGGAGAAACGGGCTGTGCGAAGGCGGGAATAAGTCCCACCGTTTTCGACCCAGCACATTTGTCGAGAATGAGTAGGAAGAGTAAACGTCTCGGTGGAGTAATGTCGCTGTATTTGGAGCGCCGAGATACTGTCGACCGAGACGAGGGACCGGTTGAGCGGCGCAAGTTAGGTTCCTGGGCAAAAGGTCCTCATTGATAGACTCTTCTACATGTTGATTGAAAGAACGGGACGTACAACGAACCGAAAGTCGTTCTCCAAACGACTAATATAATATCCGTTTAGCCAATCATCCTCGAATACGTCCGGTGTTGCATAAAACCTGTTTTCTTGTTTATCGGAGAGGGTAGCAATGTCTTCAGGTGGTCGAACCTCATGACTTGACTCAACCTCGAGAGCTAAATGCCAATCCTTGATGTATAAACCTTGTCCTTCACCTCGAGCCCATGTATCCAGCACGTCTGCTAATCCTGTCTGCTCGCATATCGTCTGCTCGGACAAATCCGAAGTCATATCTCCATCCCGCTCATCCTCCGCTTCAGAGAGTTCGTAAGGTGTCAACGGTCGGTGCACTGAAACAGGTGCTGAACCTTGAAGGGACAGTAAATATGCTTCATTGATGGTCTTTGATGTCGAGGCTGCCGAAGAAGGGCTCGGGATAAGAAACGTTTGAAAACATGGCCAGGTAGATGCAAGCGAGGGGGGGAAAATGCAAGGTATATTCGGAATCAAATGGTCATGCTGGTCTTGACGAAAAAGAACAAAAGGGGGAGGACAGACAAGAGCAAAGATGAGAACAGAAAGAGAGATGAACAGAGAATTCTCAGGCTCAGTCATAAGTTGGCAAAGGGTGAGAATTGGGTTAGGGTCTTACCAGAAATGTTTGGTAGGTATGGGGGTGTTCCAGTCGGGGTACAGTCTTTCGACTGTTGTCATCCAAATCTAGTGAATCCATTCCGCATAAACTTGAGTTTTCCTATGAGGTCGTAATCCGGACGGCGAGTGGTTGACGGTCCGTCCGGTAAGGAAGGAGTTTGAGATTTGAGTAGATTAGAAGTCAAAACCGTCATCGTCATTGATAATTTATCCATCCAACAACTGGCGACTTTCTCTTGAATCTTGGGCAACGCTCTTCAGTTTTCACCAACATCACTTGGCATATCATGCAATCAACCTCTGATGACGTCTCTCAGGTATACCCATCTCGAGAAATATTTCTAGCTTGTTCAGATTATATCTCGAGTTGTCCGGCAGCCGCATCCCTATCCATTTCTGCAAAGTTACGTGTACGTCCATTCCTTCGTTTTCCGGTTCTTGCCTAAGTTTAGACAATCACAGAGCCATTTCTCATTCTGCCAGACTTGTACGCTTCTCCATCCTCAAAACTAGCTGTACGGACTGTATAAATTATCGACTACACATTCTCCCATTCCTTCTACCTCCCGACCAGGTTTCTGGGATCAATCCGGTCGATCCAAATGGGATGCTTGGGAACAGGCAGGAAAACAGTTTACAGAATCTGGAAACGTGCTCGACGAGACTGGTGAAGGAAAGGCCAGACAGGAGTACGTTGAGGTTGGCATAAGTCTAGGCTTTGATCGTAAGGTTCTCTTTTCTCCCGTGTACTTTTGTGTGTGTGCCTTTGGGAGGATATCTGTATATTTCGTAGAGACATCTTTCCGACGCCGACGCCTGCTGACGTTCGTATGGATGGATTCCTAACTTTAGCATCTCTCTATCAAGCTGCTTCTTCTGGAAGAGATTCGGTCGATCTTGAAAACCTCTCGGACTCATCAACCCCTCCTGGGTCTCCGCGAGGGTCAAAACGGGCAGGAATGGGTGTGAAAGTCTCGACCTTGTCGACGACTCCTTCTCAGCAGTCAGACGAGCGATTCGGGCTAGGAGAGAGTGTGGATGAGAGGGAACCTCATCAGTTAATCATAAAAGGGGATATTGAAGGCCTCAAGTACTGGTTAGACAATGACGATCGAGCAGACAGTATAGACGAGTTCGATTCGTTTGTGCGCATTCACTTCTTGTCTCAGTTTACTCTTTTCCTAGCGTGATAATTGGTTGGGGTGATATGCTCAAAATTCCTTGGCTCATCTTTCGTTATGCGCGCCTCGCCTTCTCACAGGGTTACACACCACTCCACCTCGCATCAGACAGAAATTTGCTCCCAGCAGTGAATCTTCTTCTACTCAAAGGAGCCAATCCTCTCATTCGGGACCGGGCTGGCTCGGAAGAAGATGGCGAAAGCTTAGAGGAAGAGGAAGAAGGAATGACCGCGTTGGACATGGCTAGGATCAACGGACCCGGCTGGGAAGAAATCGTCAAATCATTAGAAAGGGCCGAGCGGGAACGTGCTTAGTAGAACATATATATCTTATGAGATGCTTTCTGCAGCGATAAAACAGAGACATCAAGCCTTGTATACAACTTGACTGACGAATGTCAACCCATCGGAATTCCTCACTAGACTCAGCACTGGTTGCCTCTGGTCCTTCTTCTTCTCCAGCTGAGCTTGGCTAGTTTGGTCTTTATTCATGTCCACCCATCGGTCGTTTCGCTCCTGATCGACGGTGTGATGTTGATTGAGGAGGGTTTGAGATGAATATTCCTCTGGTACGATAGCCGTCAAGACTTCCTCACAATGAACTTCTGTCCGAAGAGAAGCTGTTGTTCCGAAGATGAGGCTGTATGCGGAAAGCAAAGAACCTGTTATTCTTGGGAAATTTGATCCGCTATACGAAAGAAGGCAGAATTCGATAGGCGAACGGGAAGGTGATCAGATTTCATGTTGCTTTTTTTCCTTGTTGAAACCGTGACTTGCAAGAGAAGGAGAAAAAGACTTGCCAGACAATGGTCAGGTTTTCTGGGTTCTCTCCATCAACGACTACGACATCTACTTTAAATCCTCTATGTTCAAACCACTGAGTCGTTCCAAACGACTCAATGGTTTGAACCTTAAGTATCTTTGGTAATGGGTTCACTGGCCTGTCCAACAGACCCAACTGTCTCCCTCCTTCCTTTGCGCCAGTAGAGATCCGAGGGATACAAAATGTGTGTTTGACGCACTCGACGCTAACGACCGACCAGAGCGATCGTTCTTCTACGCAAACGAACCAGCTCGCGGTCCCCTGTTCTACGGGATCAGGTAGACCTGAGATGGCCGAACGGTTTGTCTGGGGTTGATCCGTTTGGATTCGTTCTTCATGGACAGCAAAGAACGCACCAGATGTACCGAAAGAACCAGGTGCAAGCGGTGCGCGACTCGGGCTGTACACTTCTAAAGCAACCTAGTGTAGAGCGTCGGATAACACGATGAGATCTTCATACTCGTCGGAGGATGGGAAAGAAGAAGACTTTGAGAGGGAATGCAACAAACTTTCTGGAGTTGGGTGACAAGCTCGCCTGGTCCTTCCCCGGCAGGACAGCACATTCTTTCTTCGTCATCGAACTGTTCGTCTTTCGGATCTCCACCCACGATGTATCTGGCATTGGCCGAACGGCGAATGACCAGGATCGCAGAGAGCGCGCCAGACTGAGGACATTGAAGCATGATTGTGTTATCTTTGGCAGAAGAAGAGTGTATATGCTTGAGCTAAGGAAAAAGGGAATAGAGGGACAGATAAGGAACAAAGCAGGACTGACTGTATCGGATGGGCTTGGGTTTCGATGGATCGAAAGGGATGGCGTTTTCGGGGGGAGCCGGCCAATCTGGTTCAGGCATGGTAAAGTTTGGTGTTGCTTGGTCGAGACCATGAACCTTGACCTTCCAGATGATGTATGCTGTTTAACGAGGTAAAAAAGAGAGAGAAGAAAATATTGAAGATTGTCATTGGGATATAGATCGAAAGCTAAAGGAAGTGCTCAACACTGACCATTCCACATATCAGGCTTGGCCATAAACAAGATCGGATGACACTGAAATCTCTGTTCTCTTCTCCACATGTCATTGTCTGTACAGAGCATGCTGCCATCTGTCGCATGTATCCATGATGTACAATCTGACATACTGAGATATCTAGTAAGAGAGGCCTGGGAGCGATGCCGTTGAAATAGGGAGAGTAAAGAGCCATGTGTGAGAGCAACTTTGAAAAGAGAGGTGTTGCGTGAGGAAAATCAGTCGTCAGAAGGAAAGCGGGTATATATGAAGAAAAATAGTTTCCCACTGTCGACCGCCTTGCTGTTTCCACCCGCTACGGAGACACCCGGCTTCTTTCGAACCGGCTTTGAGACCAACTTGATCTCCTTGCCTTCAAACGTGCCAATCTGTATGCCTGTCATGCCCGGAGCTATTGGGGGCGCGGTGATGTCAACTACGGCCTTGATAACTCTTTTCTTGTGGGGTGTGTTAGCGACCGGGCCTAGTGGAGCGAGACCTTCGGTGAGGTAGAGCGTTCGGTCGGTAGCATAGCCGTACAGCGGGGGCTCGTTCGTTTGGTGCGGCCCGTGATTTGTTGATGAGGCAAGGTTAGTGTGCCTATCAGCCGGAGGGCGAGAGGCGAAGAGCTCATTCGGCCAGACGTCAGCCTCGATTGAAGTCCAACGGACAGTCGTTTGTTTTGGGGCAGGTGGTGCTTCACCAGAGACAGAAAGAACGATTTGAGGAGGTTCAAGTCGAGAATCAATATCGAACGATGGTTGATTCTGAAGGTGTTCTGCATAGTCCTGTGGGTGGACCAGCGGGTCGAACCAGGCTGGACCGACAAGATAAGCTGCTGGTGGAGGGCAGAGAAATCTGTAGATGCGAGCATGTGCGGATAGAAGAACATACCAGGATAACGGTTTCAGAATTTATCAGAATGGTCAAGGATGAGACATCAATGACGACTGTTGAGGAGAGTCAAGTTTGAAAACGAAATAGTACTTGCCTTTTCTCTTTTCCGTATGATTTCTGACCGACAACGGGAGAAATGATAATAATCGAACGTTCGCCTTGTTTGAACCGTTGGTTGGAAGAAAGATAGAGAGCTGAGCCTTGGGAAGGATCCATCAAAGATTCTGGCTAAAGTATGAGTGAGGGTGAGTGCCTGCCAGTGATGACCGAGGAAGCGAAGGAGATGATCGAGACGTATTGAGAGCTGATTAAGCGATCAATCACGTGTTACAGCTCGTAATCTTAAAAG
>MVAH01000268.1:0-16223 GCA_014825575.1 Phaffia australis
GAGATATACAACATCAGACAGTTGATAGACGCACCCTGTTGAGAGCTTCTACAATCCTTCTTGTCTTGACAGATGACGATCCGGACGCCGTTGTCCTCGGTTTTGGTTTGGTGATCCCTTCGTCTTCATCCTCGTCACTCTGGGCAAAGTCATCGGTGGCTGCGGCCGCGGCGAACTCCGAAGGTGATTTGTGATCAATCGTTCCATTGTACTGCACGCCATTTCATTCAAACCATGATAGAGAGTAGTGAATTAACATGTCAGTATGATTGTCTCGTCGAGAATCTATGGAATCTATGATATGAGTCTGTAGTGTCTGATTCGGCACGAAACGAGCGAAGTAAAGCATCGTGGTTCACGACTACAGATGCTCTCGATTGTACAATCCGCAAAATGTGCTAGAAAGAACAGACCTCTGTGTACTTGAGAAGGAGGTCTTCAATATTCCGACTGCTGAATTCGAAAAGCTTGCCGTTGTGACCAAAGACGATGACAGCCACCTACAAAAAGGAAGAGGAAAGGATCAGTATCGGTGAAATCGCGATCTCTAGTTAGGCATTACAAAGATATAAATAGAGATCAAGCCCGGCAAAACTACAGATTGGGACCTACGTCTGCCGAACAAAGTACACTGAGTTCCCATGCCTTGATAATTGGGAAGCGACAGAGAGAAAGGACAATGAATATCTGGATCAAAGTTGACAACGAAGGTTGGACTGGATGGGCGAACTCACCTTTTTCATTAATCCAGCTTTGATAACATACCAAGGGTAGGGACAGAAAATAGCCAATGAGATAAGTATAGATGTACCGAGCCAAAGAAGAAAAACATTCGACGATGATTGAGTCTCAAGCATACCCTTTCGTTTGAGAAACGTGACGTTTCGGTTTCGGTCATCACTTAGACGCTTGATCTCGATCTTCTTTCGACCCATGTTGTATTTGATGACGCCTGGGATGTTCCAGCCATCGCGGACGAACGCGAAGGAACAGAAAAGTGAGAGAAGGATATGCCGGTGAAGAGACAATGGTGGAACCAGGAAAAGTTTTTCAAGAGCGATAAGTTCAGCTTGAATATAACCAAGACAAGAAGGATCTTGGTTGATCCGTCTGATTATACATCCTCTGATGGATGGATGGATGAAATACGTACCGTACGATCAGGTTCCGGTTCTGTTTTCTTCGATGTTTTTTTAACAGTGGAGTTCTTGGCATAGGAGTAAAAATAAAATAGAGGAGGGATAAAAGAAGCTACAGCATAAAGAGAGCTACAACATAATAAGTGCGATATATATATATATATTTGATTTATCATCCATGTAACCTCTTCCGCATTAGATGTTACTAGAAACTCGTTACCTCTATTCTACATGAATCAATATCACACACATTAAGAGATTCAAAAGAGAAGACAGAAGTATCGATCGGATCCTAGTGATCGAAATCCTCGATGATCAGTTGAAGATATCATTACAAAAGGTGATTTGATCTGTACAGTCACATCGGCAGAAACCTCCCGGACACCAGATACCGAATGCCAAATTCCAAACAACCAATCATCCCATCCGAGACATGAATTGTATACATATACAACATCTCAAAAGCAACACGAGTGTTGGCAGAACCTTTTTGAGGATCTCTCCCGAAAGAAAGAGTCATGAACGTTCTCGACTTCGTTAGTGAGCCGGTGTGCTTACTAAGCAATATGGCTTGTTAGGGTTATAGAGTTTTGTCTAGATTTTTCACTTGCCTATGTAAAATGTTCGACAACAGAAAACAGTCTAGGAATCAATACTTCCATCTATCGTAATTCGTATCTCTAGAAGTGAACAAAAAAGCAGAACTGATTATGGGCTCTTCTCAAAAGACTGTTGGAATCCTCGGTGCGCCTTCACTTGACTCTATCATGTCTGACGACTGTATCAGTCGTAGTCTATTTTACGAACTCTCTAGGGATGTTGCTGTTATAAGGAGCTGATCGATGATTGATTCATCAACTTTGTTCATTCTCCACCCCTTCAAAATACTATATCCCACTCACCAAGGGGGAGGTCAGCTCGGAAGGATGCTCGCACATCCAGCTTCCCTTCTCTCCATTCCGCTTTTGATTCTCGATGCCGGATCGCAAACACCTGCCAAACAAGTTATCCTTCCTCCTGTTGGACACGATGCTCATATCGACGGGCCGTTCAATTCTTCCCCTCATATTAAGGAGCTGGCCTCTAAGGTCGATATTCTTACGGTAGAGATAGAACATGTTAATGCCGATGTCTTGGCAGAGATTGAGGCTGAAGGAAAGGTTGAGGTCCACCCAAGCTCAAAGACAATCAAGATCATTCAGGACAAGTTTGAACAGAAGAAGTACCTTGTAGAGAACGGTGGGATCGATGTCGCGGAGTTTGTCGGCATTGAGAGAGATGAGAATGATGTATCGGTGGTGGAGAAATCTATCTCGGAAGCCGTCCAGCGTCTTGGATTGCCTCTTATGTTGAAGGCCCGAACGCTTGCCTACGATGGTAGAGGCAACTACGTTCTCAAGGAGCTTTCCTCCCCCGCCATCAAGGCTGCGCTTGACTTCTTGGGTGATCGACCGCTTTATGCCGAGAAGTGGGCTCCGTTCGATCGAGAGATAGCAGTTATGGTCGTCAGGACGACGAATGGAGAAGTCAAAAGTTATGACCCGGTCGAGACCGTCCACGAGGATAGTGTACTCAGACTGACGCTCTGCCCATTACGAGCTAACGGTGGACAACTGGTCACCAAAAAGGCAAAGCAATTAGCGGAGAAGGCGGTCGCTTGTTTGTCTGGAGCCGGAATTTTCGGCGTCGAAATGTTCTTGATGCCTGACGGTGAGTGACGTGCATAGCTTATTATTCCATACTACTCTCTTCTCAGTCTCTTGTGTTGGTTCTCCTGCTGACTGTTTCGTCGAGTCACTGTATTTTGTGCGACATATTCTGGATTTTCTCTTAGGCTCTTTGCTTATCAATGAGATTGCTCCACGCCCTCATAATTCTGGTCATCACACCATCGAGGCTTCGCACACGTCCCAGTTCGAGAACCACTTGCGTGCCATCACTGGGTTACCTCTTGGATCGACCGCACTCAAGGTTCCATCGACGGCGATGATCAATCTGATTGGTCTCTCTTCCACGCTTGATTCTATCAATGCATGCATCTCCCAAGCTCTTGCCACCACCGGTGCTTCTGTTCATATGTATGGCAAGACTGAATGCCGACAAGGAAGAAAGATGGGTCATATTACTGTCGTCGCTGATAGTGACGAAGAACTTCTCGCTCGAGTAGGACCTATTCTCAAGCTTTCTCTTCCAGCCCAGTCTACCTTGCCGGAAAAATACTGCCCGATTACTCCTGAGGCAGTTTCATCTCCGAATCCGTTAGTAGGTATCATCATGGGATCCGATTCTGACTTACCGGTCATGGCCGCCGCCGCTCAGATCCTTCGGAAGTTCAACGTACCGT
Organism: Phaffia australis; assembly: GCA_014825575.1. Taxonomy (NCBI): domain Eukaryota; kingdom Fungi; phylum Basidiomycota; class Tremellomycetes; order Cystofilobasidiales; family Mrakiaceae; genus Phaffia; species Phaffia australis. The sequence goes on from MVAH01000268.1 coordinate 3,484, forward strand.
TCGAGTTGACCATCGTCTCGGCCCACCGAACGCCCGACAGGATGGTTACCTACGCTAGAGATGCGCCTGCTAGAGGCCTTCGATGTTTGATCGCCGGAGCCGGAGGTGCAGCTCACCTGCCAGGAATGGTCGCTGCGTTAACACCTCTGCCAGTCATCGGTGTGCCCGTTAAGGGAAGCGTATTGGACGGGGTAGATTCGCTTCATTCGATTGTTCAGATGCCTGTATGTCGACCAAGTCAAATCATCATCCAATCGGAATGTCAATTGTAGCTAACGTCTTTTGCTTTTCTCTTTGTCACCCCTTATAGCGAGGAATTCCTGTCGCCACAGTCGCCATCAACAACTCGACCAACGCCGGTTTGCTTGCCGTTCGGATCATTTCTGCTTCTGTTCCTCATCTTATCCAGGACATGCAAGACTACATGGATAGCTTGGAGGCTGAGGTTATGGCTAAGGCAGAGAAACTTGAGACTATTGGTTTCGAATCTTATTTGGAGGGCATGGGCAAGAAGATTTAGAGTTGCTGAAAGTGAGGGCATGCGAGATACTCAAATTCTGTATCTAATTAGATTTCTTCTCTTCCTGTCTTCGTCATATCTTCGTTCTGACATACAATCACTGGGCATTTCAAATTCCATCGACATACCGAGCTCGGTGTCTGTCGACCACCAAGTTAAAATCTGGAAGTGATACTTTATCATACTACAACTGGAAAAAAAGAGAGAACGCCCTTGCAAGGGAGGGCTGCGCCTATCCATTGTCTATTCTATTGTTTACTCAGAAGATAACCAAACCGGTCTGCAAATCACAGACTTGACAGATCTACTTTTAGTCCGTTCCAACCCTCCCCATCAGTCAGATCCCCTCTTGTTCTAAGATCAACTACCCTGAGCTCTCTCTTTCTCATTCGTTTCACCCTTCGACTCCTGTCTTCTCCATCCTTCTCTTCGTCACTTCCTTCATTTCCATCTTGCTTCGGGGATCCGGCCAAACTGAGATGGGTGGAGAGCAAGACTTGTTGAGTCGAGAACAATGCTTTCGATGCCGCTTGAGCGACAGTAGCGTCTGTGTCTGGATTATAATGCGCCAATGTGAGTGCGGAAAACAGATCACCAACACCGGAGAAGTATCCTTTGATCTGAGGAAATTGGAAAACAACTGTTTCAACGAGTTCTTCTTGTTCGACGTCCCAGGTAGAGGCCACAGAGTAAAGTAACGGATACGATTCCCATGACTGCTCTTCTTCGCTAGAGATGGAGGAGAGTTTCTGTATATATCGCTTAGGAGGCGGAGGAAGTAATGTGGCTGGGAGGGGAGTAGCAAGGGTAAACGAAGAGATGATAATGTGCGGGATCCGGTAGGTCTTGTGTAGGGATTTCAAGAGATCCTGGAGATCTTTAGGAGTCGTGATTTGTCGGGAGGCTAGCGTTCTTTCAATATATAAAAGAAGAGCCCAGGCATAATAAACTTGTCAGAAAGGCGTAGTATGACCGAAGGCCAACGTAAACTGAACACAACTGACTCGGCTTCGAACTGATTGGGTGTGACAATAGTCGCCAGATGAAGGAGAGACCGGTATATCGGGATCACACTTTCGGCCACATAGAGTGTACCGTGATCACCCATGACCGCTTCATTAGAGAAGATACGAGGATTTAGTCAGTTACAAGGTAAGAAGAACAGATTAGAAAATGACTCGAATTACGATCTAAGACATAGATTAGGCGGTCTTTTTTTGATGCCTCTCTTTCTTGAATGATGAGCTGAGCAAGCTGCCCAACAACCTGAACAGCTTCTCCTCCGGGAATGTATCCTTCAGATGTATTCAAGATATGCCAGACACCATATATGCACGTATGATATTCATTAGATTGAAGGAAATTCATCGTTTTGGAGATATCAGACAGAAGCAAGATAACACACCTGTAAGCAATCTACCAGCTTTTAGTAGACCGTTAGACTTTAAACCGCCAAAGATAGATTTCAAGTCGGCAGCAGTCGCTCGAGTTCCCGCCGTATGTCCGTATCCTAAGCGAACAGAGAACATAGTGATAAAGAGAAATACAGCAGCATGACTGTCAGTCGAAGACTACCTCACACAAAATATTAAAACTTCTGACCCGTATGATTTGAAAACTGAACCGTGTTGACTATATCTACATCCCAGCCTAATAATTGGAGAGGAAAAGTAGCGGCCTTGTTACCTATTGAGTGTGCCGCAAAGCCCAGAGTAGAACTTGATCAGAGAAGCAATCCAATGAGCGGAAAAAGACTGATAAGAATTAGCCAATAAAACTTAAGAAACGAACCGACATAACCAGAACAAACATGGCTCTGAATGCTGAGTACTCTTCTAGGTTCAACATCACCAGTAGGCACAGCAATAAGACCATCCGAATTGACGGACAAAGGAGGAACAGACATGACTGAAGAGCACGTTGGATGGGGTTTGACAGAAGAAGAGGAGTAGGTATAGACGCGAGTGACTTTAGATGTTTTCGGCCAACACCATCTCGGCTTTCAACCTTCATCGGGTTTGCCGTCGCCTCACGAATACACCGACGTTAACACATCCCACCCAATATTGGCGAACAACGTATATACAGACAGCCTCACAACATAACTCGCACACCGTTTTGCGGTTTCTATCACGATCCGCCCTTTCGAAATTGACTGGTTGTTATCTATAATAAATCATAGGCTCGATAGCTAAAGCCTCAGCAATCCATCGGTTTGAGGAGACTAAAACAATAATCACTCGAGGCATGTCGTCCGAACCATCCTTCCAGATCGCTCTTCCATCTTTAGATGACGATATGGATAGTTCGGAGCAGCTGTTCTCTTACCCTGCTCCAAAATTCGGTCAATCTGGCAACTTGTCACCCTTCGGACCGTTCGGAGGGGTAGGGGACAGCGTCGGAAGCGTGGGTAGTGGGAATAATGGGTTTGGTCCTTCCGGTCACATAGGTGGAAACCAATTGGAACTCTCATCCTCTGTACGAAAAGATTCAGCAGTTTCTGCCCAATCGTCAGCTCCCTCTACTCGAGCAATAGCTGGATCTTCAACTGTCGGAAGCCGAAAACATAGCAACTCAATCGGATCCGACACTCTGCCCCCACCTCCACCGCTCAAACAGATCGTCAAGAAGAGTAGCTTCGGAGCTCTCAGATCAACATTCGGAGGAGGAGGAAGAAAAGAATCAGCTGCAAGCGCGCTAGGAATGCACAAGTCGCCATCTGTTGGAGGGTTGGGTAATCCTCCTGCTCTTCCAGACTCTAGCGCGGGTTCAAACTATCCCGTCCTGAGGAATCCTTTCTCAAGATCAGCATCCGCATCGGCGACTACCATGCATACTATGAACAGCAATGCCATAACGTCACCCAACTCATTCGCTTCTTCGTACAACGTCAGTAAAACACGGAAAGCTCGCAACGGATCAGTTGGACTGTCGACCTCTTCTGTCAACTTTCATCAATCTCGACCATCGACAACCTCTTCTGGGTTTTCTGCCAGCCATTCTCCTAATTCTACACCGCCTCCACCTCTCCCTAATTCTTTGAGACTACCTCAACAGCATAGAAGGACTCCCTCCAGTTTATCGATAACAACAAATTCCTTCGTCCCACCGTCTCAGATGAGCCTACCTCCTCCTAGCACACCTCCCCAATTCGCTCTTCACCTCTTATTAAGATTGTTTCAAGAAGTCACGACCTGCCATCTCGAGGGCTTAGTGAATGCAAATAGATGGCCATTAGGCAAGCCAATGCCGATAATAGAAGAGATTGTTGGAAAAGGAAGAGACCTCGAGCTAGACAAGGTCTTAGATAGTCTAGGGATGGCCGTCGCAGTCAGCGGGAGTGGGGCTAGTGGCATAGGGAAAGGTATAGGTGGAAGTGGTTCAAGAAGCAGAGGTGGGCCAAGTGGAGTTGGAGCTGCATGGGGCGGAGGAGATGCGAAAGTCGCTCTCGACTGTCTGGTGAAGTGGAGAAACAATGTGTTAGAGGACGAAGTGGGTAGAGGAGCAGTGAGGAGCCATCTGTTAGTCAAATTATGTTCGATTTGAGCTTCTCTGCGCTTTACAAAGGATTATCACGGAGGTTTCCTATTCTTTATACCAAAGTTGGTTGTCTCATCTGTTTCACATTTGTTAAATTTGCTGTCAGACCTGGATTGCCGGCTTCTGGAGTAACCGATGCAGCTGCAATGCTCAACGAACGGATCAATGTGAGAGCAAATGTTCATCGATTAGTTTCCAAGACCACGGGTTGACACGCAGATTTTCATGAGGTGCATTCAGCTCGGAACAATGTTTATTCTCCTTCGTGCTCTGTTATCCATTGTCCAACACACACATAGCAAGGAAGTTCTGGGTGAGACGTTGGGCACCAAAATTGAAGATATGCTCTGGAGATGGATCGTGAAAGAGAAGGATATGTAAGGCATGCCCATCTAATTAAAATTCCTTTGGTTTTAACAGAACTCAATTTATTCTTTTCTGTTCCAGAGAATCATTGTCTCGTTCTCCAAACAAATTAGCAAATCAAAGGCTTTTGGTCGAGCTTCTGGGCGCGTTGGCTAACATTCGGTTGGTCTATATCTATTCTTCTACACTGTTCGAAAGACTAATTGTATCACTACCTGGGAAAACATTCTTCAGTTTCCTCACGGTCACAGATCGGTTCGTTGTTGAGCTGGGAAAGGGATCAAGCATAGGCTCAGGCGTCGTTGGTGGAGCCGCGTCAAAAAATGAGAAAGAGGCCGAAGGCAGATTCGAGTTAATCATAAGAGCAATGAAATGTTTCAAGATGAAGGTATGTATTACACCTTCCTCTATTGTTGAAAATGGAAGGTTGACAGTCATCCGGTGTCTCAACTTCGTAATGTTATATCTGCCAATTTTGACGTCTTGTGATACATAGGTTTATCCGCCTCAAGATTTCGATATGGGCGCAGATTTCTTATGTGACCTTGCCGGATTTTTTTCTCAAACACATGGAACAACTCTGAAAACAGCATACGCAGAGATACTGCAGGAGATTATTCATCCCATAGCTAATGTGCGTCTTTTGGCGAAATTCAATCAGATTTGCTTAACTCTATTCTGATTGTCTTTATACTACATTATATAAAATCAGGTTGCTACGGCTGAAGTCAATCATCCGACATGGGCCAGAGCCATCAATATTATCCGCGCACAGGCCGCGAGGATGGCTAACAAGGATAAGTATTGGTCTGTTAGCTTTCCCTTGGTGGTGACAGCATTATGTGTATCTACCCAAGAAGTATTCCTAGAACAATGGCAGAGTTGTCTGAACATCGCCGTTGGAAAAATGAAGGTTAGTTTCTTCGCTTAGGACTGCTCTATTCTCCGACACCATATGAACACAAGGTTTTTCTTTTCTTTCTAATTGTCATCGCAAATGTAGGACCGCATAGCTCGCCCAATCATCGTCAATAGCATAATGCGTCTTCTTTGGGTTTATCTGAACCGATGCTCAGGAGAAAGTAGCTCCGTTGTCAGTGCTTCCCTCGATACAGTATTCAGATTCTGCTTTCCTCCTTCGAACCAGCCTACTCTTCAGCCATCGGAAGTCCCTATCGACGTTTTTTCATGCATTCTTCATTTCACCCTTCTTCGCCAGAATGATTACGGACAAGATTTCGTATTTCAACTATTGGCAGAATCTCGACTATCAGATGGCGGTTCCTCTTTCAAAACCAGCGATGGAATCTTAATGCCCGAGAGAATGGCAATTGCTATCCGCGCTATTCTCCTCCATCTATACTGTTTGGAGCATGACACCAAAACCCCAAGCTTCCCTTCTACTTGTAACTTCTCCTCTTTCGCCTACTCCAAGGACTATGTGTTCTCGGGAGAAGCTCTCTCTGAAAATACCCTAACAAAACCTGGAGTAACTACCTTTCTTGATCGGGTTTCTCCCTTGGTTGGGACAATTGCGCTCTTGACCGATAGGGAAGTTGGGAAGATGTCTCTGTTTGACGATCAGTTTCATGCATTCCGATTTAACTCCGTTGAAGGCTTCGATAGTTATACTGTTCAGCACGGCCTTATCAAGCTTTCCTATAAGAAATCGCTCAAACCAATGTTTGAACTCTTGCGAGCGGTGTTCGATGCTTGGCCACGGTGTAGTCATCTCTCCGTTGGAACTGACACAGCCCTCAAAATTTTATGCCGAGGGACTGCTCATGTTGATCCTGGTGTTGCCCTCTCTGCTACTGGGGCTCTCAGAAGGATCGCTCAATCAAAAGGAGTAGCAGAAACTGCCGCGCTCACACTTTCTAGATATCTCACTCTCGGAGATAATGTTGTTCGGGCTAGTCAGATTGGATCAAGAGCCTACGAACAGCAAATTGACCGCTTGCTCCAACTCTGGGTGGATATACTCTCCTTCTGGATGGACGGTCTTCTTGATACTCCTCAGCAAGACAGAGTTGCCATTAGTCCTCAGGTATTGGCAGAGATCGAATGTACAGCCCTGTTCTTCCTATCATCAATCTGTCGGTCTCTCCGAGTACTCTCCATTTCTGCTCTGCGAAAGATTGTCGAAATACAGTCCCTCTCATCGTCGGATGAGCAGACCACCACTCGAGCCATGACTCTCTTCGAAACAGAGGGGGAAAATCATGATGTTCTCAACACAACTCTGTCAACGTCTCCTTCCCAAATGCCTTCGGATCAAGCTCGGCTGGCCTCTTACAAGAACCCTACACCTCCGGATGTCTTGATCAAGTGGGCAGAGAGTGACAATAGCACTGATCAGCAGTTCTGGTTCTCATACTATCCGCATTTTATTAAACATCTCTATGAACAAGTCCCCTCATCACTCCTTCTTTTGCGTACATTAGTTGGACGCGTATTTCTCAACTGGAGGTCAACTATCTCTACAATCAATGGCCAAGCCAAATCTAGTTTGGCTTCAGCTCCTAATTCTGGCTTCCGATCGAACCTTCCACTATCGACAAAGGGCGTGTCGGACTTTTATCATTTGGCTGAGCAATGGAAGATATTCCTTACCATCCTTTGCGCCACAACCGTTAGTGGCGATGGAGGTTCATCAGCCCTTGCCCCTTCCGTTGCAGAAAGTGCAATGAACAGGGATGCCGAATCTGAACGTTTAGCCTCCTCCAAGGTGCTTTTTCAGCAAGTAATTTCCTATCTGGGTTCCGAAAGCCACCGATTTAGGGATGCTGCCGTCATTGCTCTGGGCCATATTCCTCAGCCAAGCTTAGCTGATCTTCTGGGAAGCCTTCAGAGCGTCACTCGTCATGTGTACGATAATGCGCAGCCTAATGGTCGTTCTACCCCTGCCCGACGCGTTAGCGAGAGCGAGAACAGCAGTCGAACATACACGTCTGTTGCTCACGTCTTTGCTCGAATCTCACATCTAATTAAAGATCCAAGGAGCTTAGGTGATGTGAAACTGATGCTAGCTATGTTGGAGTTTGTTCGCCGAACTCATCGGTACTTGTTGGTCCGAGAAGATAACTGGAATCTTCACCCCCTTCGACGTTACTTTTGTGCGGTAGTTGAGAACCTCACTGATGGACTTGCAACCTTAGATGATTCATCCCGTTTCTTTCCATCTGAACTACGAGCTGCTGTTTTCAGGATCTGCGATGAGTGGTGCAACCTGGGACGAAGAGCCGATATCGCGCAGGCTCGTGAATCAAGAGTATTAGTAGCTATTCATGGATCACTGACTAGCAACGATCGTGATAAAGGAGCAATATTATCCACAATGTCCAATCAGACAAAATTACTTTCCAATGCTGCAGCAACGGCCATGGCTGCCCTGTGTGTGAGTCAAATTGTTGTTTATCTTTCTACTCCCTAACTACAACTGCTGACTGTAAGATTTGTTTTCACGATTCTAGCAAGGTTCTTTGTTTCCTGAGATCGATCCTGCTGATTCAAGTCGCACTAACATGGAGATTCCTCTCGAGCCCGTTGTCATTCTACAATGGATCAGAGGTCTTTTTTCGACATCTTCTTCAGTGACTCATGAGGTAGGAAGGTAAGTGAGATGAAGGTGCATTTAGACTTGAACTTTTGTCTGATGCTGTATCTTTCGGATTATCTTTGAGACAGAAAAGCACTTCGATCTCTGATTCAACATAACCACGAACAAGCCTCGTTCATGACTGAGGTTCTTCATCAGTGCTGCTCAGAAGGAGATCAGTTCGGACTTCATCAATCCTTCTTCTCTGTATTGGTCGAGACAATCTCCTTTGCTCGTCCGCCTGCTCTATCTTTCTCTCAAAAGGCGTGCATAGCTCTCATCAAGCTTGGTCATCCGGATGTGGCCATTCGTCGACGAGCTTATAATCTGGTAGAGACTCTCGGAAACAGAGACGAACATGAGTTTTCTTGGGTTCAACCATCAGTTGGTAGCTCAGCTCCCAATATATATCTAGGAGCGCAGCGACGAATTGCGGAGGCTCTCGCTGAGGGCCATCCGTCGGAGGCATCCCATATGCTTGTCGAGTGTACTCAACGATTCTCTCGAGTGGATTCCCTTCGTCGTCCAATATGCTTAGCTATACTGCCGCCGTTCTTAAAAAACTTAGATTTGTCCGCATCAAAAACGCCACCTCAGCCCGAGAGCATCCCAAGTCATGTCCTTCTTTCCAATCTTCTATTCCTAGCCGTGAAGTTTGGAGACAGCCATCCAAACGAAGTTCGCGACATCTGGATTAACCTTGCTTGTGGCCCTTTGCCTCATAATTGGAGCTGTATCATCAAGTTTCTCTTCCAACAGTCAGGCCGAAGACCAACCCATGAGTTTCTCGTGCAAGCTCAACGAGTTGTTGCATATCTCGCCCAGACACCGATTGCTCAAGCAGTCTACGAGGATTTAATTAGTTTCATAGAGCCAGCAGCTATGGTCTCTCTTCCGGGAGCAGACGAGACCTGGCCCGTTCCGTCGAACTTATTCACTCCAGACCTCAACAGTCTATTCCCGACTTCCGTCCCCATCCCTGCTCTATCTACAGGTCAACTCGCTCTACTTTTTGTTGGAGAGGTCATGCTCGAGAGAGTCAAAGAATCTTCTCTTGACCCTCGACTTGCCGTTCTTCTACATGCGACTTGTATTCAAATAGATCAGCACTCTAGTCAAATCAGAGAACAAGCTCAAGCACTTTTGTTCCAGATCCTTTACGCCTGGACATGCGAGTCCGTGCACATTGAGGATGAGAGCAAATGGGTCATCGCTCGAGATGAGATCGGTCGTCTCTGGGACGAACGGTCCGAACTGTTCTGGACTCAAAGCGATGAAGATGTGTACAACCAGGCTTTACATGTTCCCAAGCGGATGGAGATACTCGTTGAACGGGTCTTGAGTGTGTTAGAACCATTCTACCCGGAGCTTCGGCATGTTTGGGGTGCGCTTGCTGTCGATTGGGGCACCGCCTGTCCTGACCGACATATCGCATGCAGGTCCTTTCAAATCTTCCGGGTTTTAAGTCCAGAAGTGTCTGCCCAGATGCTGGCCGATATGCTCGGTCGATTGTCTAACACGCTATCTGATGTTCTCCTGAGCAACAACTCGTTTTGTCAAGAGATTGTTCTCAGTTTGTCTGAGATTGTCCGATCAATGGGAACCGACGATCTTCTTTCATTCCCTCAATTGTTCTGGTGCGTTGCTGCATCTCTCTCAACTACCGTGGAGAGCGAGTTCTTGGTCTCTCTGGAACTCCTCAGCCTGATATTAGAGAAATTGGATCTACGCGAGGACGACAACGTGGATATCCTACTCCAAAACCAACCTGATGACTGGCCAGGAGATGATCTCAAACTACAAGTCATCCTTCTTCCTGGTCTTCGATCCTCTCTTACTGATCAGATGACATTTGATGTCCTCGCTCGGCTGGCAAGGGTCCACTGTCCTCTCTTGCTCGATATTGATGGTAGGTTCTGTCTCGCAACTATGTGACAAATGCTCCAACCTGATACTGTTTGTTCATGTCTCTATTCAATTTATATAGCCGACCGTACTTTGCATATATTCACCGCCATTCTCCCATGGTGTCTTCACGAGATGGATCAGGATGCGCTCAGACCTTCGCTTGTTGGCTTAGCGGACGACGTCAGCGCAATAGCCGAGCAAGAAGGCAAAATCAGCATTCAACGACTGATGACTTCGTTCTCGAAAAATCGGTTCCGGACTAAAGACGATTTTCTCCGTCAAGCTGTTGGATGTTTGCGCGAACACTTCTTACCAACGAATAGTTTCCGAGTGATTGAAGTCCTTCTTGGTCTCTGTCTGAATTCTCGGGATTGGATTAGAGAGAAAACGATGTTGATTCTTAAGCTCGTGTTTCAATCTCCAGAGGCAAAGGAACCTCTGGCAATCTATGGGGCAGAGCTTCTGATGCCGCTTCTTCGGTTGCTTAGCACCGAGTTTGCTGCCTCGGCTCTCGAGGTACTTTCAGAGCCCATCAATATTCAGGGAGGTCCTGCCGCTGCTCAAGTTATTCGAATGAGCATGACATTCGGTGCCGTGATGGACGGTCTAACGGATCCTGCTGGCGAGGTGTTTGGCACGCCGCTTGAGACTGGGTGGTGTGTACCCAAAGCGGAAGAACAATCTAGGTTGGCTAGAGCGTCTATGTTGGCGGTTTTTGATTCGCTGACAGTCTCTGGAAACGTTCAATCCCAAGCACATTTCAGCATGTTTGCGGAACCAAACACATTGTTTGGGATCAACGGTTCTCAGCTCTCGCTGGAGTCTTATGGAGGCTCGATGGCTGAAGAGCTGACGCTCGGCCAGTTGGTTGGCGATTTGCATAGCTTAAACCAGTAAATTCCTTCTTCCCTGCTCTGTCTCCACTACAGTCTTGTCTCCTCTCGCTTCTTGCTTGATTGCAAAGAAAACTCTGACTAAAACATTGTCTGGTCGGGTCACCAAACAGGTTCTTTGATGATGAGCAAGACGATGAATATGCAGTCTAAGAAAGCAAAATTGCATTGTGCGTAAACTAATGTGTCTTTGTTAGCATCGTTAGTGATGCCTGAAGACTAACCAAGGAGGGACGCGCCTCGATATCTCGATATAGGAGCGGTCCACATGTTCTTTATTTAAACACCCTAGCCTGTTTTTTTTTTTTCAGACAATTTCTATCTATCTATCTCTGTCGCACGGTCACAGCCCTTACACGTTCATAGTCTTTATACACCTTTGGGCGATGTTTCTCCCTTGATAACCGATAATGACTTTCTTATCTGCTGGATTGGACATTGTTTTGAATCAGACGCCCGAGCCAGTGGTAAGAGTCAACAAAAAAGGCTTGGCACGGATTTCACATGAACAAAAAATACAAGTATTCACCAAAAAACCAGTAACGAAAGATGACATAAATAAGACCACCCAGATGTACTAATGAGAAAGAGACGAAAAAATGATACAACAAAAATCACAGGATATGAGGAGGTAGGTCCAGAAAGTAGAAAAAGAGTAAATTAAAGCAGAGCTCTATGGAATCTATTGTTGAAGGCAGTGCTCAAGACATAAATAGTTAAGTGAAGAGTTGAAGAGAATGAAAAGAAAGCAGATGACAGGAACTGGAACGACAGACTCGAGTTTACGCGCCTCTGACGTTTGAAAATGATAATAGCGCCGAAGCGGCCTCGACCTCCTCAATGACCTGTGTTCTTTTCCGCTTCACTCCTTTGCTCTCATAATCTTCCATCTTGACCGAATTTGTATATAACCCTAGACCTGGACTGAAGGCTGAACCATGCTTAGCAGTTGGATTTGAATCTGTGTTTGAGCTGGAATAAGCGTGGACGGGATAGTGGAGCGACATGGCTGGAAGAGAACTAGACGAGTTCTCTGATCCGATAGCTGAGGGAAGATGCGTCATGTTCCAGTGGGGGTGAGAATGGGGGGAGAGAGGGGCGCTATTGGGGTTTGAAGATGATAGAGTGGGTGGAGGAGGGAAGAAGAAGTGAGATTGAGCTGATAGTTTGTTTGGAGAGTCAAAGGAGAGTATCGAGCGACTGGCGGGCAGAAGGGAGGTCAACGAGCTGATGGAGGGAAGACTAGAAGACCGGGTCGATGCAGGTTCGGATTTTGTCAAACTTTGTGTGAAGACAGCGGGGGTTTCCTCTTCCTTTTCGATGACACTATCCTCATCCTCATCCGCATCATCGTCGTCGTCATCTTCCTCTTCATTCTCGTTTTCATTATCCGGTTCTTCCTCGGTTTCATCAGGATCTACAAGTTTAGGAGCTGAGCGCTTAGCTTCAAGTTTTGAAATGCTTTCCTGAAGATGTCTGACATATGTCACCGTCCTATCGACCATTCGCGAGGAGAGTTGTATAGAAACTTGATTCATATCAGCTCAGAATGTTCCTCAACGTCAGGACAGATATAAGAGGTCCCCAAGAACAAACCTCATTAAAACCTCGAGCTTGAACTCTTTTCCAGCCCCTTTTCCTTCACCCGTCCATCCATCTTCGTCCTCACCCTCCCTGGCGCCAGCACCAAGCGATTTGAGTTCATCCCATCCAGGTACAAGCGATCTGAGAGCTTCTAGACAGTCATTGATTCTAACCCGTCTACGCTTCTCAATGATTGAGTGATTGATCTTTCGTTGAGTCCTCGTCGACTTTTTAGATGTCGTCGAGGCTTGTTTGACGGACGAAGTGGGAGGATGATTGGATGGCTGAGTGGATAGATGGGATGATGGATAAGAGAGGCATAGGGTGGGAG
>MVAH01000269.1:0-15836 GCA_014825575.1 Phaffia australis
GAGAAAAAAATAGTTTGGACAGCCTTTCACAGTTAAATTAACTAAGGAATGAGACCTTTATTCACAAACTGTGCCGGCCTCTTCGTCGTCCCCGGCGATTCTCCTCTGTTTGTTTCAAGGGCAAAAAGAAGAAGAAGAGGCGATTGAAAAGTTAGGGTTGCATGACTTCATGATCGGACACAATTTCTTACCTCTGTGGCCTTCAACCTCCTCTTCGTTTCGTGCGGGGGGGGGTCCCTCCGGTGACGTTCGAACGAAGCGAGGGATTTCTTCTTCTAATCTCCTTCACTTTTTTCTCCTTTGAACCTTTCTTTTTCTTAATCAATTTGCACTTTTTCATGGATAGGATCATCATCATCGCTGCGGGAGCGGAATTGAACCGAAATCGAAGTCTTGTCCGTCAATGACCCACATGGAGACAAAACGTTGTTTCTCCGCTTTGAGCGATTTATCTTTGTTTTTGCCCTTGTCCTTGTTTTGACCCTTGTCCTTTTTGTTGTTCGCTCCTGATCGCTTTTGTTTCCTATCTTTCCATTCTTCTTTTTTGGCATTCGATAACTCGATTTTAATTTCATATAATAAAGTGAAAATCTGGATATCACGGAACGGCTGATGCTATATCTCTAGTGGTAGACGGCTGTAGATGGCTACAAAGATGTGTTTGGAAAGAAAATAGAGTTCGGCCTTCATTTTCTATCTCTCCCCTACGGTCGTTTTCTTGAAAAGCATCAAGCTATGGTTACGTTAATATACGACTCTCGGTTTCGGTTTCGGTTCTGCTTAGAGTTGTGTTATACCTTTCACTTACAATCAACTCCGTTCACTCAGTCTTCTTCTCTCCGGCAGCCTCAGCGGCTTCCTTAGCCTTCTTCTCGGCCAACTCCGCTCGAGTCAGTCCTTCTCCTCCGGAAGACTCTGCTCAGATAGACACAACGACAAACTCAACAGCATGAGTATGGATGCCTACCAGAATCAAACTTGCATCACAGATATCCGATACTTACTAGGAAGAGAGGCAACAATGGGGGAGCTGGCAAGACCTGATCCAGTCACAGGAGCGTATTGTGGTTGCTAATGTCGACGAGAAAACGACAGCGTAGTGCAAGCTGTCAGACAAAAAAAAACGTTATGAGTGTTCAGACCTGATGGTAACCGGATATGAACCTACGTCAGACATGATTGATGAGTATGTATATGAGTCTGTGTATATGTAGGTGCGGGATGCAAAGAGTAAGATGGAGGACGCAAAACCAGGTGGCGATGGCAGGAACCTTTAAAGCACATAATCAACAGATGGCGAGTCAACGACCTCTCGATAAGGGCTCGCATACATGTCTGACGTCAGAAACCTCCAAAAATGCATATACTGCGGAGCTTGATTGTCCCGCTCGCTCTTCGTCTTTGGCTCATCATCCTCTCCTTTTTTCCACACGACCCTCGTTCATCATATCAGAAGAACTCCACCACATCCTTACATCCACCAGAAGAAAAAGAGTTAATCTTCCCATCCAAATGTCTCCCACTTACACAATCCAAGTAAGATTCATGTTCTGCTTTTGTTGTTCTCAAATACTTGAGATAAATCAGTCGCTGTTTGTTCAGATCTCTCGTTCGGAACTCTCATCGCTAATGATTGGTTCCATAATTACTTTTCAATCTTTCTTCTTCTTTTCTTGATCTCGTTCCTCCTACTGGCATATCTAGGTCACCGGAATCAGTCCCGAGTCCACACAGACCAAGCTTGATCAGTTCTTCTCGTTCTGTGGCCGGTTAGTTCTCAAAATCCTTCACAGTTGACTTGAGATGAATCGTTTCTGAAACACTGAATCTTTCTCCTGGGAAAAAAAAATATCCATCCTTTTGTACTGCTGTCGTTCTCTGTGTTCTTGAATTTCTTCGATGTCTGATGCAGAATCTCCAACATCACCCTTACTCCTGGACCTGACGGAACCCAGTCCGCTACCATTCAGTTCGAAAAGGGTACGTACATTCTCAGTTCGAATAGATGTTTCTTTCCGGTTTGTATCATTGTATCGCCTCCTCGAGATTCATCCACTCACGCCCGCAGTTGTGATGCGTTTCCACTAACAGAGTCGGCCGCTAAGACTGCTCTCCTTTTGAACGAGGGAACTCTTGACGGAGCCCACTTGCACGTCTCTAGTAAGCTTCAACACATCTTCCATCTCATTCAGACAACGCCGGTCATTGAGACCTATTCTTCTATCTTCTTTCGATCAGGCGGATCCCTTTCCTCGGCCTCATCTGTCAGTGGAGATGACAACCACATCAGCCAGGAGGACAAGCCCAAGGTTTGTGAATTTATGGCTCAGATTGTCTGAATGGTTCTAAAACTGATGAGTTTCTCAAAAATATGGATTTAAAATCAGGCCGGTATCATCGCCGAGTATCTCGCCCACGGCTACGTGCTTAGTGATCAGATCGTCGAGCGGGCCATCGAAGCCGGTTCGTCAAAGCTATCATTCTGTAGTTGAAGAACGTTTCGGCGCTCAAATTTTGTGTTTGCGCATCATACAGACAAAAAGCAGGGTATCTCCAACAGATTCCTTTCCTTTATCAAGGATCTTGATTCCAAGGCCGGAGCTAAAGTTGTTGGACCCGAGCAGACCATGTAGGTTTGAACGTATGCTTAGCCAAGTTTGGAACGAACCAAACAACTAACTCTCATCACGTTGCTCTCTCAGCTCTGCTAAAGCTCATGAGGTGATTGACCCTATTGTCGCTCAAGTCATTGGTCGAACCAAAGAAGTCGACCAGCAGCGGGGAATCTCTACCAAGGCTGGAGACTACTATTCCAAGGCGCTTAGCACCCCGATCGGACAGAAGGTTTACCAGTTCTACACTGAGACCTCTAAGCAGGTTGTCGATGTGCACACCGAGGCTCGACGAATTGCTGATGTATGTTTTCTCTTTGTATAAGTCTTTTGTCTCAACCGAATGAGAATAACCCGCTGATCGCTCATCTTTCCGTTCACTTTGTCTTTTCCTTTCTCCTTTCTTTATTCGATTGAATTTGTTCTCTTTCTACTGGTTTAGGAAAGGAAGAACTCGACCTCTACCGCTCCTTCTGCCACGTCTGAGACTTCCTCTGCCGAGGTGTCCTCATCGACTACACTCCCCCCTGCGTTGGCGGCTGCCGAGACCCCTGTTGGACCTCAGTAAACTGATTTAACGAAGCGCCATTGGGCTGTTCTGTTCTGTTTTCATGTCTTTTATCTGTTTTTCTCTGTTGTTCTCTAATGCGTTTGCTGGCCTAATGATGTTGTTCTCCGCTTCTTACGCTTTGCTAGTATTTTAGATATTATCCTTCTGTTTGTATTCCTTCTCCTTCCTATACTTTCTATCTTACTACTTCTTGTTGGCGACGAGCGATCCTCATTGAGAATCGCTTTGTTATCGATGGGCGCATGCATCCTTCTAGAACGTCTTACCAGTTCACCTTCAATAATGATATCTGGAAAAGCAAATGAAACGATATGAGCACCTAACAAATTTACTTAAAGAGTTGTTCTTGTTGAATCTAGTGAGATAGCTAACTGGACCAGACTGTCGAAGAGATCGTCATCTTCTCGGGCTTTTCCCTTTCGTACTGAGGAGCAACGAAAGTGCTGCCAAAGGGAGTGGTTTGTCCTAGGGCAATCATTGGGCAGAACGTTGGTGAAGAGGAGAAACGAACAGTTGTGAACTGAGGAAGGTACC
Organism: Phaffia australis; assembly: GCA_014825575.1. Taxonomy (NCBI): domain Eukaryota; kingdom Fungi; phylum Basidiomycota; class Tremellomycetes; order Cystofilobasidiales; family Mrakiaceae; genus Phaffia; species Phaffia australis. The sequence continues at coordinate 3,718 of MVAH01000269.1, forward strand.
ATTCGTATCTCGACGGTTCTACGATCATTCTCTGCTTAATCGAATATATATGATAGCTCAGTTGACTGGACATTTCAAAACTAGATGAAAATATATAGAGAGAGCATAGAAGCGTATTCCAGTGCATAGGAAGAAGAGGATGATATAGGACTCGGAATTATCTTATCTGCCGGCAGAGGGTTACAGCAGACGTCATCAGAGTAATTATCTAGACGACCAGCCATATGCTACCCTACCACATGTTTGTCCATGACGAGCGGGGATAAGAAGGTAACGACCATCCTTCCAATCTTCTTGCTTATACATCCATCGTCTTCATCATCTGGAAAGGGATTGTCTTCTTCCTTTTCTTGTCCCTCAACGCTTTAAACGCATACCGAATTCTTCAACATAACTGCTTTTCCAACATTGGGACCACATATCCAATGTCAGGTCAAAGATTAGAGCCTCCCAAGGCCAATAGCGTTTCTCCGAACTCGATGATAGCCAACTGTATGTGCACAAGCCACCTCAAGCTCTTACTTGTCGTTGCTTTTTTATCTCTTGTCGTCGAATTAAATACTGGATCGTCTAATAAGGCTATCTATCACTCTATCTCTCTTCACAGCATCCTCCGGGCAGACTCAATCAAAGGATGGAGAATTTCACCCCCAAGTGTACCATGCCACTATCACGGTTGAGTCGCTCGATGCCGAAGGCCTGGGGACGATCGATCCGGAGACCTCCGAAGAATTGGTAACCGCCCTCTCTTTTGCTCATCGAGATCGACTAGGCTTCCCTTCGAGCGTTAATCAGTCTGCACGATGCTTATCAGTTTTGTATAACTTTGCCTTGGTGAATGGGTAATCACATAGCTCTACACTTTTGATCCATCACACGATCATACCCATGGAAAATCGATGCTTATCGATGCTGCTGCCGCTCTTATAGAGTCTGACGAAGTTCCCGTATCGAATGCGGCGAACCGGGATGAATCATTAGCTTTTGCGAAAAGTCGAGAGGATAGCCGACTGGGAAAACGTTGGTGGAGACGACCCAGTCCATACTGGTTTGTCCTCTTTTCTTTCTCATGACGATGAAATAGAACTCGAGGTCAATTGTTGAGTAAAGGATGTGTTTAATGGATCTGATGTTTGATCAACGGTTTTGTCATCAGGTTGCTTATCATTCAGCTCGGAAGTTCCTTGTCTATGGGCATGGGTATAGCGCCCAAAACGGAAATCTATAATCACCTCGCATGGTAAGTTTGTGACTTTACACCTTTCTATCACACTTTTAGGACGGCTTCTAAAGACCCTTTCTCTCTTCCATCCTACTCTTTCGCAGCATCGTTCACTATCCATATGCTTCCGATATGCCAACTACTCCGCCCGTTCAATCAAATCCTGTAATCCCAAGTCCACCGATTCCGTCTCCTTCGCAACCCGATGAGCATGTCTTCTCATTCGTTCGTCAGACCGGCTTTGATCTGACACGTATCTCTACCCGAGGTATATTCGATTCGGGCATCGATCCGATCAGAAAACCTAAAGGCGGATCAGGATCAGGGGTCCAGCCCGAACGGTCGATCGATCCTCTGTTGTGCAGAAAGAGTCCAGTCGTCCAGGCGTATGTTCTTCCTGTTTGCTACGATATTATCTTCTTCTTGTATTAATACTTGTTTTGCTCTGCAACACGTACAGTGCTGCTGCAAAGTTTACTACTTGTGCGTTGACCTCCCTCAAATTAGAATTCGACCTGCTTCTGTGGTCCTGATTCAGATGTTTTCCTCTTACTTTTTTCCACAGCTATGAGCATATTCCAAGGCGTTTTGGCTGCCCTTACTACAGGGTGGTGGGGTAAATTGTCCGACAAATGGGGGAGAACTCGGGTTCTCTCGATTGCCATGATAGGAATTATCTTCAAGTAGGTCACCATCGGCGAATATATATTGTCATTTCAAACTCAAGATAGAATCACTAAACCAACAATATCTTGTTGCAGCGATATTGTGTTTATCGTGACGGCCACGTACCCCACATCCGTTCCAGGCGGCTACCGATTTTTGTTTATCGTGAGTTGATGTTTAGCTTTCTTATAGAATCGATCATGATAACAATTTAATTTACTTGCATTGTTTTCTCTTTCAACCTCAAGGGTCCTATCTTTGATGGTCTTCTCGGAGGGATGCCCACGCTATCTGCAACGAACCAAGCTTATGTTGCAGACTGTACTCCCGATGGAACCCGGGCTCAGATATTTTCTCGTCTAGTAGGTGTGATGATGGTTGGATTCGCTATGGGTCCAATCTTTGGTGCTGCCATCATTCGCTACTTCGCAAACGTCCTCTCTGTGTTTTATGTCGCTTGCGCCCTTCACATCATCACCCTGTTTGTTGTTTTGTTCATCCTTCCGGAATCATTATCTACCGGGGCGAAAGATTCGCTAGCCAAGATGGCCCGCATTCGAGAACAAGAGTTCCAGACTCAGGAAGAACTTGAACGCAGATGGGAGGAAGAAGAGGAAGAGGAGGACAACATGTCCATAGAGAATAGCGGTTGGAGTAGATTGAGTGGTGTTACTCGAACTCGAGCAGCTAAACGATCAAGAGGAGCAATAAAGCGATCTGTCAAACGAGTTTTTGGATTCTTAAGTCCATTGGCAATCTTCCTGCCTGCAGTAGACCAGAACGATCCAAAGGGAAGAAAGAATTGGAATCTGACGTTTATGGCGATAGGTCTTTCTTTCTTGATGTTCATGATGGTCAGTTTGTCTCTTGACTACTTATCGGCATTCGATCAGGATCAACAGCTGATGGGGCAATGAATATCTTATTCAGGGTGTTCTGAGTGTTAAATTCCAATATACACAGCTCGTATTTGGATGGGGACCGGCTGAGCTTAGCCCGCTTTTGACGGCCATGGGCTCCTTGAGAGGGGCTAATTTGTTGATCTTCCTTCCCCGTAAGTCATTTCGCCTCTATCACCCGCTTACTGCAATCTAGGACCAAACTCAACTTCCTCGATTGACTGCTGCTTCACGATCAGTGGCAGTTCGGTATTTCAAGCCAAAATATGACGGAAAACGTCCGGAACAACTCTCACTATCCGATAAGGCCGCAGATTCTCGTTTTGACCTGAAACTCATACAAGTTTCCCTCCTGCTTGATATCATCGCCTATTTTGGTATCATTATGTTTTCCGGCCCAAAACTGTTTATTGCATCGACCATGTTGTCTTCTCTGGGTGGAGGTGCGGGACCAGCCGTCAACTCGCTCGCGCTTGCATTGCTTCCTAGCTCCCGGATTGCAGGTAGATTGTTCGGAGCGACTAGTGTCTTGTCAGCCATAGTGAGCACTGTGGCGGCACCTTTGCTATTCGGAATCACATATGCATATACCACCAGGGTCTTCCCCAAAGCGATTTTCGTCCTTTCCGCTGTTTTCTTATCCCTTGCGCTCATCTGTGCGTTTGTATCCTTCATCTTCCTCGCTCGGCTTAGAACAAGAATATACTAACTTCACTGTGGATTTTCTAAATCTACAGCCCTTTCGATGATCCGACTAGATAGGCCGCTGCCTCCTCTGGAAGATGCGCCGACCGAGCCTCTTCTACCAGATCCTTACGGAGAAGAACGAGGTCGGCCGAGAACGCCAAAGTCTGTTAACGGTAGAAGTGGAATCAGTCTTAGAACAGACTGACCGGTTTAAGAGTTGCTCTATTCTTGTAATCCATAAAACTTTGTTTCTACTCTCAGCTTTATCTATACACATATTCTTATAGTCTCTTTCATCAATGCATCAACGGGTTGCCTCTCCCCTCTTCGTTGTATCAACCACCTATGGCTAATCATTTACGTTAACGATCTTCACATTCTATCTATCCTTCATTTGTTGATCTATTCGCTCTATATTAACGTTCGTTTTTATATTCTTCTTTTTTTTTAAACATATGCCATGCTGTTTGTCATTTGAAGTAACCAGACATAATGCCTGGAGATTTCGTCCGCTTTTGCCAGTCTGATCAGTGACGTGTACTGAGAATCAGCGACCAGCGGCGTTACGCGAAACGCACTGGGATTCTAGATGGGACACTATCTGATTCTCTAACCACCGATAACTATCTACTCATCCAGTCCAGATCTCATATCGTGCAGATAGAAACAAAAATGTCTTCCGCGGCTTCGTCCTTACCAAGGTCGAAGATAGCGAGGAGGTCAACTTCCTCGTATGTGAAACCGGTGGTGACGATGCATGAGCCTTTCGTTAGTTTGATCCCTCTTCAATCCTGTTCTTGAAATTGATTGGGCTCCCTATCCCTTTCGTGTTGCTCTACGTTCGACCTAGAGCCATCCTCATGTGGTGTTGTAGTTTCTGGATAAGATCTCTGCTCATCAGGTCTGTTCTTTTTGAATGATCTCAGGTTCAACTGAGCTTCTGGCTGCATGATGATAAAGATTGGCCACACCGAGTCGTGCTGAATCCAAAGAGTTTTCCTATGGCCAAACACGGGGATGTCATTAAAGTGACATTTATCGAGAAAGAACACACCGGTTGTCGAACTGATGATGAAGATGGCGGAAATACCCCTCATAGTGCATCTGGCTCTGGTTTAGGTTCTGGACCAGGAGTCGGACAAGGAAAGAAAGCAGAAGATTTCTTGTTCAAGTTCGACGCAGAAGCATTCGATACATTGAAGAACAAGGGTGTTCAGAACTTGAATGTAAGTTCTGATTACTCTCAGTGTCTTCTCTATCAGCTTCCCTAGCCGTATTTACAAATATGTGCGAAAAGACTGATCAAATTCTCTTTGTGGGTTTCAGATCTCGATACATAAGACACCTTGTCGGATCTTTGGGCTAAACCCTAATAGCGGGACTATCAAACTAGAGATTGTAAGGATTTGTCCCCTTTTAATTTCTTTCATCCTAAACTTATCCATTTAGACCTTTTCTCCCGACTGTGCAGATCGACCCAGCAATCAAGACTGCAGAATATGTGCGTTTTATCTTACAGCTATGAGGTGACCCAGAGGTTGTTGGATGCTGAAGAATCAATTTTGTATTGATCAGGTCGAGATTTTGTTCAAGGATCAATACATCGGAAGGTCCGATATGTGGCGTGTGGGAGTGAGCTTGGAAGATTCATGTATCCATATAGGACAAGAGGTATGTGTCTCAAGCGGAGGAATGTAGAACTACATCTTGTTCGATTACGATATTCGCTGATATCAATTTTTAATATCAATATTCTTAGATCTCATTCATGGGATGCATCAAGGCCGAGATTAAGAACATCTATATCAACCAGCGCAAGGTTAGCAGATAGACTCATTGTAGATAGATTAGGATAACAGGTTGCATCGCTCACACGTATACATCACTTGAAATTCTTATTATAAGGTTTCATCAAGTCTCATGTCCGCTCGAACGAAGAGTGAGAATTACGCTGTCTATGTAAAGATATGAAAAGTATTAACTCCTGATTACCATGGACAGCAATATACAGGTCAGCTTCAGCTCGATGTGTATTGTTCTTACAGTTGTGCAAGGAGATGTACGAGTTTGATGAGGATGGAGAAAGATATTATGAGAAGATCATGGTCCGTCCTTGGTACTCTGGTTTCGTCGCGTTCTCCGCGAGCGAAAAGGTTGAGCGCATCAGTGCGCTCCGTCTGACAAGGTTTTCCTTTCTTTGTATATCCACCAAACTAACGGGTGAATAGCATGGGTTTCTTCCAGAACTGTTTGCTCGATGGCAAGCGTTAAAAACCAATCACGTAGTCAGCATTATTCTTTTCTCCAGGGTTTACTACAACTCTGACGAGTAGGTCCTTCTCGAGATCGTTGTTTCAGAGGCATTTTTGATGTGTCACAGACTTGACGTTATCATCAACAATTTCTTTCTGTCTCTAGGAAAGAACTCATCGATGCGCCCATAGGGTACGATCCGGACTCTGGGTGGTATAAGGATTTTGTATGTCCCTTCTATCTGCTCCTTCAGGATATTCTGCTTTCCTAACGGTCTTCAACACGGTTCATTGTCTTCATGAGGATATAGTATAAAGTTTGTGTGGATATCGAATCTAACTTGAACACTCGAGCTGTGATTACTCAGCTCAAGACGGAGCTTGCAAGCTTTCAAAAGGAGGTTCTGCTAGATCATCATCACAAGGAGGGGAAAAAGGCGTTGATTTTAGGAAGCTTGTCTTATGTACGCATTGCATCATTACTCAATATACCGAGAGTATGGATGAATAGAGAGCAGTTCAGGCAGGAAGTGATCGAGCCGACTGAATGATGTTTTGTCATTTCATTTTCTCTATGTGTGACCTTCGATAGGCCTTTCAAGGAAACGTACTAGAAGCATTGAATTTGGCCTTAAATCCATACGATAGGCATCGCCTAGATCGTGATCTAACTCGAACGTAAGCTCAACTCGAGTTTTCTTACGGAGTTCTCTTTGTTCTTTTCTGATTAGTGGCGATATTTCTTTCGGTATCTCAACCTCCAGGGGCGTGGCCATAACGATTATAACCCCAGGTAAGCGCATATCTTCCTAGCGCTTTCGGTATATATGATCTCTCTAATCACAGCCCTCGTCAACTCAGGAACCGGGTATTTCAAGGTCGACAAAGAGTCAGTTTAGAGATTATCTATCTGTCAATGTTTCAATTCACAAGACTGATCATCCTAGTTATTTCGCAACTCAAGCTTGCTTCGGCTGACATCCGATAGATGCAATGATCACGGGTTGGGCATCGAACTCAGTACGTCCCCACTCTTTTATCGATCAGCTCAAACAAGATCGTCTGTTGACCATCTTTATCTTCGTCTATAGTCTGTCTTAACAAGATGCCTCTGCATAATGTCCCCTTATTCAGCTTCAGAACTACAACCGCTAAGGATTCGGCTGATGAGTTTAGAAGCGCGATCGGAAGCTGGTGGGATCCTACAGGAACAATCAAACCTCCTGTAGGCATGAGAGACCCTTTGTTCTCAGATGGACCAGCCACTGGAGGAGTAGAGCACGTGCAGTTCTATCACTCAGTTCACTTTTGGATATATGCTTGCTATTGGAGCAAAAGCAGTGATAAGGTTCGTTGAAATCTAAGTGCCCCATGGTATCTAGGGCGATGTTTTGATCGTTTCGTTTGTTTCTCATCTCTTGAACGACTAGCTTTATCGACCGGACTCATTTATCCCCCGAGTCAAGATGGCTCAAGTTCAGAATCTGGGTGTATTGAATCACGGTTCGTGTTTATTGCCCTCGTCATAGATGGAACCTACTAACAAATTCTATGTTTATGTTGTTTGGCGATGCAGATCTTACTCCGATCGTGCTTCCTTTCTTGGACGATGAATTGCATCTTAACGAGTCCCATGTTTCAAACACGTCCAGTGTCTCGGATGATCGAGCCAAGCAGCAACAGTTTGACGAGAATATATTCAAAGATACAAAACGTCCGGGTCCGAATAGACCCGCTAATCGAAGCCATCACTCGGCTTCCAGCCGCCTTCAGTATCATCGTTCTGCCTCGGTGCACAGTACTTCAAACCAAGAGATTCCTGACGAATTCTCGCATCGCTCTGCCTCGCCTCAATCATCTATGTTTGGTTTCGGGGGGTCATCCGCTAAATCTCAATCCCTCTTGCAGAACGCCTTTAGTCATGAACGTGCCAGACTTCTTTCCACAAATGGTCTTCCTTCCGCCAATCCTCTATCTCACAATCTCCGCCCTTCCAGGGGCCAACGTGATCTCTCTCCTAGCCCGAGATCAGAGGATCTTCCCACTTTACCAACTTTTGCAAAGCAACAGCTTCCTCTTCAGAACACATCAGCCTTATCTGCCTCGCTTGCACCTCCTAATCCGATTCCTTCGCGAATGACAAACACGTCCAGAACGTCATCGTCCGGATCGGTGGCCTCAGCGGCAACCATCAAACCTCAGTCTAAAGACACGGCTGAGCATTTGTTAAAACAACTATCAAAAGACGAAGCAGAAATTCATGTACCCGAGCTGATTGTGGAAGCGCCAGCTGTGACGAAAAAACCATCAAAGACTAATTTCGTCTCAATGATCGGTTCTCGCTTCTTCTATCCCTTTGTTTCCTCGACCCCTTCTACACCTGCTTTAAAAGCTTCCGTCTCGTCGTCTCTCTCCAGCTCTACATCATCAACATCTCGTGCGATCTCGCCTACACCTACACCTACACCTGCTTCTCCTCGACCTTCTACAAGATCGGGCGTTGCACCAGCAGCCAGCATCAGACCCGACATTTCCATGTCTAAGCAGTCAAAAAGGATCAAACCAAGTCCTCCAACGCCGGAAGTCAATATATCCGAATCCAACCCAGTAATCGTTGTTCCTCAAGCAATCCCTCGCGTGACGACCTCCAATTCAGTCCATCCCACTCCTCGAAACTCATATAATGCACGAATTATGGAAGCTCCTGCACATGGTGCTAATGGTAGTAATGCAAACGTTGACCAACCACAAAGGCAGAGCACAACACGTTCTACTCTCCGACCATCAGCTAGTAGTAAGCCAAATGGGTCTGTGGTCAAGCACTGGATCACACTGGATGAAAATAGGAGGTGGCAGCATGTCGTTCCAGGAGGGGTTTATACCCATCAAATCAAGTGGAAATCAATGGTTGTGGTAAGCACATACAGCCCTGTTAGGACTTGCCTACTGATTTGGAAAAGACATACAACTTATAAAATCTTTCTATTGGTCATCATCATAGCCGGCTTGTTTGCCTATCACAGCTACAGACTTGCCGAGCGAAGAATTTTTAGAGGAAAACTTCGTCGAGTACTCTGCAAACGTGCGCATTCATCTCACTGCTCTTAACATCTATACACTACTGACTCTTCTGCTGTTTTCAAAGTATCCGATGGAGTATAAAGATGAAAGTCCATTCATCAAGCCCAAGGATGGTAAGATCACGATGGAGATGGTCGTGAAAGAAATGGCGATGCAGCGGTAAGTTCATTTATACACGAAGTTTTGTATTTAATCATTGACTTAGCTAGAGTATTCAATCTCTTGTGCATTACAGTCTTGCACAGGGTTTTCAAGCTGTGGTAGCACCCTCTGATTCAAATCCCGAAATCCCCTCGTCAGAGCCAGATTTGGATAGAGATGACAGACATGGCCACCGGAAACATAGAGCTGAAATTCTTCAAACTGAAACTACCCGGAAAAATCGCACAACTATTCCTCTTCCTGGAGGAGCGTCTGAAGCTCTCCGATCAAAGACGTCTATTTTCCTCTCCTGGTCTAATACCATACATCGTCTGGATATGAATGAAGAATCACAATCTATCACTGTTCGTCGGTACGTGTCTTTCCCTGTTGCATGTGCATTTCAATCAGTGGTGGGATAGTCGCGCGCGGTGAATTCTCAATTCATAAATTTCGATTTCAGATATACTCGAAAACCCACATACTCCATCACACCGAAGGAATATGAGGCTATGGTATGGACTCAAGGATCGACTGGCTTCCGAAAGGTTCAGGCGGCTTTCCACTATCCAGTATGTCTTTTCTAGTGTGTTGGTTTGCCACATCATTGCAGACAACGTTCGTTGACAGCCTCTCGATCTACAGGCAGCGAGACTAGCTTCATTCAATTGGAGTAAATTAGATGAGAACATCATGGGAAATTCCATCGGACCCGCAGATATAATTCACGGCATCACGTTGTGGCGAACGCGCTATATTCTCATCCCTTCCGAAAATCGGCCTAGCCCTATTGTGCTTACTGGAACCAACTCACTTGGGGAGACATTGAGTTTGGATGAGGTGTGTCTAGACATGTTCCGATAAGCTCTGAATATCGACTGATTATGTAGTACAACTTCTTCTTGAATGATAGATTTATGTTGAAGGGGCTCAACAGCTTGTTGCTTTGTTTGCAAAAGCTCGATGGCACCCTACTGACGAAAATCCTGAAAATTTCAAAACTATAGAACTCCTTCAGACGACATTGGATCCCTCGAGTGAGTGATTTGACTATCGAAATGATGCTGCCTTTGCTAACTTACGACATGTTCCTCTTTCTCTAGCGTGTTCTTTGGATCAAGTTTTGATGAAGGATCTCCGAAGTCGGCAATCCAAAGTAGTGCCTCAAAGAAACAAACTGTTGATAAGCAAGACGACATTACCTCAATTGATGAAGCTTCTTGCAGATCCAAAAGCTGGCATTCCTCTAAAGGACCTATTTTGGAACTTCGATGTCTATGTACTTAAACTGATTTTTTGAGTATTATCTACCGTTATCTGTTACTGACGTAGCTTTTTTGATCCCCAATTGCAGCCTGATGCTTTCTCAGGCGAGCAGTTAGTGAACTGGCTCTGTGAGAATTTCAGGGATCTCACCACCAGGGAGCGAGCCACTGCATGGGGCTCCAAGCTATTCGACGAAGGACTTGTTGCTCATATTCACAACAAGCACAAATTTATCGATGGTATGTATGGGTTTGGAAGTTCATCCAGTACATTCAGTCACTTGCGCTCAAGAAGCGTTCTCTTTTATCTGATGTTCCATTTAGGAAACTACATCTATCAACTTCACCCTCCTGATGGTCCTCCTCCTAAGCCTATTCGAAGTTGGTTCCGATCCAAGTCGTCCAGTAGTTCTGTCACTGCTCCCACCACACCTACAGGATCGCTCAAAGAGCGAAAGCCTCTCGAAATGCAATCTGATATCGTGATAAACTTAGATCCTCAAGGTCGAAGCGATCGAGCCGAGACAGCCTACTTGCACTACGATGTAGTTCATAACTGGAAAATTGGCTATCACTTTGAGATTTCTTGGGTCGGGTCGACCGCGCAGTTCATTGAAGAGATGAGGCAGAGCTGGTCTCAGAAGATTGCCAAGTATGGACTCCGTTTGGTCGAGTCACCGATAGAACAGATCAGCTCGATTTCTACTAGAAATGCTTTCAGGTCTTGTCACAAGATCGATCTGGCTCTGAAACCACCATCAGAGGAAGAGTTCAATCCAAACCTTCCGTTTGACCGTCGACCGACATGCTACTACTTCGAATGCATGCTTCTGACCGATTTGGGTTTCATCTTGGACGTAGGTCTTGCCTCTCCTATAGTAGATTTCAAACGCTCTATTGAATCTCAAACTAAATTTGTGTCTTGGACTGGCTTCCTTTGTTTTAAAGGCTGAATCTGAAAAGCACTTTATCAGGAACTCCGTTAATTTGCATTACCGCCGGAAGGCGTCCTATGATTATTCGCAGTTAGTAGTCACTTTCCCTCAATCAGCTGGTCATTCCATCGTATCCAATGCTCCAAACTTTCTCTGAATTCTCTTCGTGCTATTGTTTTAGGTTCGTCCATAAATCAGGACTCGCATTTGTTCAAGTACTGGATGACAGTGAAGGCTTCCTTTGGCTCGAGAACAGTTCGTTATGCTTCTTGACTCGTGCTTTCTTCACCTTCCCGGTCTATCATCTGTCATCTCACTAGTATTAATGGACTCTTTCTGCCTTTGTGAATTTTACTTTGGGCTCGGTCGCTTTTTCGCACTGTTAGAAATGTTTACGGAAACAACGAAAGAAGCAAAGAGCGCTGGTCGAAGTACTCGGGAACGAGCGGCTGAGCTCTTGTCTCAGATCGAGCGGGTGTGTTCCTCTCCGGAGGTCCTGCAGGTCCATTATGATACTGCCAGAAAAGCTAGGGAGATCGAACTCCGACATGTTGGGTGTTAAAACTTGGGATCTCTCCGAACCGCCAGGCGGTTGGTGTATGATAGTAGTAGCGGTGTTTAGTCAGAGACCGATCTTATGATGTCGAAGCCCTTATCTCTTTCTCTTGTGTTTTTTCCTCTGGCTCGAATTGGTGAAAGAGAAAAAGTCGCCGAAAACAAAGTAAAAGTATATATCCCAAATCTCCAATCTCCCATAAAAGAACAGAGCAGAAAACAGAAGATAAAAACAAGGAAAAAGCCGGGGTAAAGATAAGAGAAAAACTACATGTCTAGAAGAGAAAGAAGAATCAACAACGAAGATAGGAGAGAGGCTTATGTTTCAGGTTTTCGAGGGATGAACAAAGGAGATACAAGGAGCGGTATAAGCTGATGGATAGCGAAAAGCTATTTGTCAAGAAGGAAAAGAGGGG